>APFE030901316.1:0-84973 GCA_000404065.3 Pinus taeda | reverse complement strand
TATTGAACCCTTTTGTTTGAGACTTATCAATTGGCTAAAAGAAGTGTTGCTTTTTGTATCCTCATAATGTGCCATCAATTCTTCCGTAAAAATTTCCGAAGTGATAAATTGTTTACGAGAGCAAATCCATTTATACCATACAAACTAATTTCGTTCCAAATATAAAGTTGCCATACGTACCTTTTGTGTGTTTTGCACATTATTGAGATCGAAAAATTGCTCCATCTGTAATATCCATGTTGCGGGATCCTAGCCATCAAACTTCCTCATATTGATTTTTGGAATATGATGGGTCTTCGATCCAACATTAGAGTATATGGAATCATGATTAACATTTCTTTTGTTCGCATCATGAGTTTCCTTTCCTACCCTTTCACCCTTAGTGACCATTTCTTGTAGCAACTTATTCATATTTATCTTCAATTCGTCCATGTCTGTCTTCAAATCTGTCTTCAAATCATCCATGTTTGTCTTCAAATCTATCTTCCAATCGTCCATGTTAGCTTCCACACCCTTTATCTTAGATTCCATGCCATTTATCTTAGCTTCTATTAGCTTTGTGAGGCTGACATTTTTTGCACTTGGTCTTGTAATTTTGATATATCATGTAGCATTTCTTCCTCTTCTTCATGAGTGATGCTAGAACTTTCAGGTTCCTTACTAGGTGTTTGCATTTTCTTTCCTCGGGGCATCAATTACTGATAATAATGCTCTACTAGCCCTTTGAATTCCTTCAAAATAAATTTTCAAACCAAACCTAAGAAAAAATTTAAAAAAATCTACACACCTTTTTTTACTTTGTAGGAGCTCGGTATTGCCTCTGATGTATCTCTGTACTTTCAGAACATCTAGTTCTGAAATTGCGACCTGTGGTAGCCCTCTGTGTCCTCTTTCCAATGCCACCAGTTTTACCCCAATTGCATTCTACAATGAAGAGTTATGCCAAATCTCCCACAGTGACCTGATTATAGACCTTTTAAGAAGAGCGAACTTGTATGAAGTTCCACGTGTCACTATTTGGACCTCTAGCTCTGAAAAATATCTAGAAGAAACTACAGTCTATCCTATTTCTGTACCATTTTTCGAAATTTCAATCTGATGCTCAAAGAGAAGTTTATGACGATTTTCCCCAAGTCACCTGTTTGCAATGTAATTCAGGAGTCTGCAAAAATACCAACTTCCTCAGCTCATATCTCCACAAATATAGTGCGAAAAGCTCTAAAGTTTGGACTCGAGCTACAACATGACGTCTTCTCAAATGGGTTTTTTTTTCTTACTTCTGCAACGTCGCAGAAAAAAAGTTATAGCGAAAATACCACAATGACCTATTTGGAGTAGTGAAACCCTAGAACTTGGCTCTGATACCAAATGTTATGAAACCAGCTCAAGAAAAGATAGAAAAGATAGATCAACACCTTAGAATTCAGCCTCTTCGAGGGGGCAACCTCTTTACATTACATAAATGGTAATTCTTGGATGATACAAATGACAAAACCTCCTTTCTGTATATAGGAGTCTAAGGAGTCATAATATAACCCAGCCGACCTAACAATAATAATATAAAGCCAAAATAACAATAGAGGGATTCTATGGGCACAATAATAACAATATGGGGGCAATAGGGGCACAACAATATTAATAAGGGGTACACCTACCATAGTAATGGGGTAATCACTAGTATTATAGGGACCCAATAGGTTGCAACAATTTTTTTTGGTTTTTCACTATCTAATCGCTGATGTGGTGGTTCTTCTCCACTAGCTAATTATGATATTGAAACAAGTATTGATACAAACTTGATCCAGCAGCCGGTTTCTTTGTCATTGCACATGCATTTCAAGATCCTTATGCAGTATTTTTGGAGTCAGATAGAGAATCCATATTATTCAGTGGATCTATTTACATGTTTTCATGAAATTTCCCTTTTAGTAGTTCTCTCTTGTTGTTCATATGAAAGCACTTGCAGAGAATTCAAACGACATCTAGAATGCTTACTTGGTTGCATTGGTTGTTTCATTTCACAATATCAGGTGATGAGTGGAATAGTTAGAGTAGGTTTTATTGAATAAGCTCCATTTTAATAATACATTCTAGTTTTTTAGTTGTGTTTTAGTATTGAGTTAGTTTCAAGTCATTTTGTGTCTTTGAGTCATCAGTTTTCAGTCATTTATTTCAGTTTTTGTTTTTGACTCCTTGCCCAATGGATAAGGCTACTTGGTCGATGGTGTTCTTAGCACCTCCAAGGAGCTACCATCCACAATGGAGCCAATGTTAGTGTCAGCCTTTGAAGCCTTCCATCAGTGATCAAATATGCTCTTAAAAAGTGGTCTCAAGGTGTTAAAGTAAAATTTTGTCATTTTAGTGAGTCTTCAAGTAAAATTTTGTTACTAGGTATTAGGTCTAGGGTTGTTCTCACTCCTTCCAAATTATTCCAAGTATTGGTCCATGTCACCATTTAGATTAGTGTACCATCATTCAAAGAGTTGTAATCATCATTTCAATTTCCAATGGGTCATTTTACACCTTGTTCGTACTTCAGTTGTACTTGGGTAAGTCTCATTTCCCTCTCCTAGGGTTTTGAAGGTAACTTTTCTTGGATGGTCAAATAATCAAAAAAACTTGTATCCTAATGTTCATACACCTTCCCATATCCTTAATATACCTTCTTAAATTCTTCCCATCACTCATATCCCTCAAATTCATCATTTTCCCACAAACCCTAGTTTATTGCTATAATTTGGTAATTTTATAGGCTAGGCCTGTGTTTTTCCCTCTTGTACCCCTTCCCCTCACTCAACCTTTGAAATTAAACTTTCCTCTAATTCCTAAAATCCATCCCTACTCCCTAAAATTTTCTCAAGAATTTAGAGGCCCTTGATCCCCTTCATTTCCCTTATTTCTACCAATCCCCTATTCCACATATCGGGATAGGTTTTCTTCAAACTATGTTTCTGATCACAAAAAGATGAATTTGACAAAAGTGAGAGAGGCTTTTGTCCATCATTGACCCAAGAAGAAAAACTCTTTCATTTTTTACACAGGTCTCATGGTTTGGGAGAAATTTTGAAAACATCATTGGCGTAAGGAGGATTGATGCACTTCTGGAGCGACCTTGGGAAAATCACGATTTCACCTAGTTGGGATGTTCAAATGAATTTCTTGATGATTTAAATGATATCTAGACCAGGGGATATTTCCATTGAGCTACCATGAGCTCAATTTGAATTTGAGTAAGACCTTCAAAAGTTGACTGCAACAACACTCTACATTTAGGAAACCTCATTCTGCACATTTTGACCAATATTGGGAGATTTGATATTTTAAAAGGTAAATGAACTCCAAATTTAAAAATTCAAGATGATCAGGAAAGTAGACTTGATAGGCTTTCCAATGAGCTATCACGTGCCCAATTTTGACATTAGGAAGTGTTTCCGAGAAAACTAGTGTCTACTCAGATCTGCTAGTCCCACTAAGACGGGTAGCTATCTTAGAAACAAACAATTCAAAGTTACTTGTGTTTTCCTTTATGAGAGATAGATGAGAGAGAAGCAGAGAGCACCAACGTTAGTCTTTCGCTTGGCTCCTTTCTTGTTTCCTCTCTCCTTTGATAGAGCTTTGCCACTCCTTTCTCGCTTGTCCCGCTTCAAGGAACACCTGTAGAGTCAAAGCAACAAAATACCATCAAAGCATAGGAATATATAACCATAAGCAATGTAGAATCAGATGTATATTAACCATACAAATGCATACACAAATAAAAGATTTAGAAACATACAAGTATATGGAGGAAAACTCAAATAGCTTTATTGATAGAAGTAGTAGAAGAGAGGATTAGAACCCAATTGTTGAATCTAGTTCCATCCTCCCAGCATGAAAGCCCTCTTCACTTCATGAAAAGCTAGATCACCCAACAATACAATGTCTCAAAGAGAAACCAATAGCACTTCCTTACAAATTATAAAATTCCAGCCTTTGGATCTCTAAGATTAGGGATCCATATATAGATATTTGCAGGTGGGTGAGTCAGCTGATGGGATTTGGATTAATGTCATTTCGCTGATAGTTCTTGGTTTCACTTGGGGATTTCATGATCTCTTACTCATCCCTGGGCGAATTTAGAGAGGCAAGTGTCATATGAGCAATTTATAGAAGACTCTCTGGGATTCCACCTAGCAAACTTCCTCTGCCATTTTTCTGTTCTCACTTATTGCACCCTACAGAAGGGCTTTTAAGTATGCATCGCACCCTTTGTGCATAGCAAGTGAGATGCATCACACCCTTAGCATGGGGTAGTCTATACGGTCCGGTTTTGACTAGTTCTGAGCAGTTGTTCAGGTGGAACTTCTGGGAAATGATGTAATAAGTTGACCTTGATCCTTTAGGGTATGAAACAACACTTTTAGGGGTTTATAATCCCTTTGTTTATGGACATATGTGATTCGGGTTGCAGTGCCCAAATATGTCTATAACAGTTGCCCCCTAAAGCATGAGGTCATAAATCTTCTAATGTCGGGTGAAATGCATTATCATGAGGATCCGAGGTTTTTCTAACTGGAAGGTGACTTGTAATAAGATACAATACAATACATTATCTTCATAATATTTTCATGATCTAGCTGAGGCAGGCATTCCCATGATTAGCTTTATAAATTCATTTTCATGTACATAGGACAGACAATCGTCTGTGTGGTAGACTGATGATTCTGGTAGAGCCATCATCCTTTAGCTTGGATGATTATCTGTGCAGCTATGGAGTACATTTGGTGTTCTTATTTTCATGAATATATCGTAGCCCGAATGGATGAAACTAGATTAGGGGTCTTCAAAATTGTTCAATCTTCGCCCGAAGTACAAGTCAATCCATGTGAAAAGATGTTCTAGTGTCGAACATGGAAAGACATCACCTGATTACCAGCCAATGATGTAAGCTATTAACAAGCGCAAGAGGAATCACCAATAATGATAATGACCCTCAAGGTACTACAGTACAATTCACGTGGTGTGAATACATGAGTCGATGTTGAACACCACGCAAAATGTTTTTGTCAAAGGCCATTGATGTAAACATGTCGACGAAAGGGAGAAACTTGCCATTGAGGCATGCAAGCTTCAAAGTACTGAAAGGGTTGCTCCTAAGTCAACTTCTTGGATAATGAGCTGATGTCGACAAGAAGTGACTCATCATAGGAGGGACTTAATGAATCCCACATCTACGACCCGAAACAAAGAAAATGATTTTGTGGAGGTGAAAATGATCTGACGATACAAGGTTCAAGGTGACGTTCATGAAAGAATGGAGCATGAAGGTATTGTGGCGGATGGGGCATTAGCTAGGTTCTTGAATTCTTTGAGCGACTTCTCTTGAACATATCGGCGACACTAAAATGGATTGGTAGCGTTAACCCCAAAAATGGATGGTATGGAGGACCAATGGTGATATGACCGGTGAACAGCATAACCCAACCTGACTCAATCATGGTGACGGAGTGAGAATGTCATGTTCAAGAGTGACCTGCTACCAATGAAGTTCTTCAATTTTTCTTCCCTTTTACCCCAATCATTGTTGACCAGTACCTCTTTATTCTTGTCAAGTTTGAGGAGGATAACATATGCTTGTTCTATAATTTTCCTTTCGGGAAAACCTGTCGCTATGTTTTAGTGAGCCTAGCGATGATGAAACTCGCTCTTGTCCTTATGGAAAAGCTTGTCGCTATTGTTTTAACGAGTTTAACGACAAAGATAACTTGGTCCTTTTCAGTTTTAGAGAGTCTAAAAAAAGACGGAAAGGAAACTCCAGTAGTCCTTTTTCGTAGTATAATCCCTTAAATCTGAAAAAGTATAAAATACTACGAAAGGGATGACTTTTATGATCACTTTAGCAAGCCTAAAATGACAAGCGCCCGATCTTTTTGTGTAATGATCCCTCAGGTCCAAAAAGATTAAAATATGAGGAGGGATAGCACTTCCAATCACTTTAATGAGCTTGAGAGGCTAATTGCTCGACAATCTTTTTATATTTTATGAGTCTAAAAAGAGCTTAAAAGAGACTTGTTATTTCCAAACAGCTTAACAAGATGGAATGCTCGACAATCTTTTCATATTTAACGAGTCTGAAAAGGGTTTAAATAAAACTCATTTTTGAGGAATGAGTGATGTTTTCGGGAAGAAACTGGTTCCAGGTAAGGTTTGAAACTTTTCAATTACGACTGTGTAAAGAAGGTGGCTAACAGAATCACTTGTCACAGTTTTTCTTGAAAAGCGTAAACAATCAAGTGGAGGCATATGATCGGCTAAAAAGTGGACGTGATGGTAAGAACATGACCAAAGCTTCAAAAGATGATAGCAATGCCATAACAAAGGTTATTTACTGAAGGTGGGTTCATTTTTTAATGAGCTTGAACTCTGGGGAAACATATGCTCATTGCTCGGTTTATTTTTTAACGAGCTTGAACATCGCGTAAACCTACTTATAGCCAAGTTTAATTTTTAATGAGATTGAAACATGCAACAACATATGTTCAACTTTAGTTTCATGTTTACACAAGCTTAAAACGAAAAAATATGCTTTGCTCATGCTTCCAAATCCCAAGTGCTTATGTTATCCATCTCAAAAATAGCAAAATGATGCTTTGATATCGACAAGGAATAAAGATTATGGGAATCCACAGTCGTCGAACAATAAGGCTACAGATCAACCCAGTAGTTCGAAAAAAACTTGGACAGAAGTTGTTCCGCCCATCCATTCAAGCTTGTTAAAAAATAAACCTAGCAGTGAGCATATGTTTCCCCAAAGTTCAAGCTCATTAAAAAATGAACCCACCTTTGGTAAATAACCTTTGTGATCACATTGCTATCAGCTTTTGAATCCTTGGTCATGTTCTTACCATCACCTCCACTTTTTAGTCGATCATATGCCTCCACTTGATTGTTTACCCTTTTGAGGAACAGCTGCAATGAGTGATTTTGTTAGCCACCTTCTTTACACTGCTATAATTGAAAAGTCTCAAACCTTACCTGGAACCAGTTGCTACCCGAAAACATCACTCATTCCTCAAAAACTAGTTTTCTTTAAACCCTTTCCGAACTCATTAAATATGAAAAGATTGTCGAGCATTCCAGCTCGTTAAAGTGTTTGGAAATAACGAGTCTCTTTTAAGCTCTTTTTAGACTCATAAAATATAAAAATATTTCCAAACAATTGGCCCCTCCAACTCGTTAAAGTGATTGGAAGTGTTATCGCTCCTCTATATTTTAATCTTTTTGGACCTGAGGGATCATTACACAAAAAGATTGAGTGCTTGTATTTTTCGGCTCGCTAAAGTGATCGGAAAAGTCATCCCTTTCGTATTATTTTATACTTTTTTAGACTTAAGGGATTATACTATGAAAAGGGACTACTGGAGTTTCCTTTCTGTCTCTTTTTAGATTCTCTAAAACTGAAAAGGAACGAGTTATCTTTGTCGTTAAACTCGTTAAAACAATAGCGACAAGCTTGTCCACACGGACAAGAAAGAGTTTCACTATCGCTAGGCTCGCTAAAACATAGCGACAGGTTTGCTCGAAGGGAAAATTATAGAACAAGCATATGTTATCCTCCTCAAGCTTGACAACAATAAAGAGGTACTGCTCAGTAATGACCGGGGAAAAAGGGAAGAAAAATTGAAGAACTTCATTGGTAGCAGGTTGCTCTTGAACATGACACTTTCACTCCATCACCATGATTGAGTCAGGTTCGGTTATTCCATTCATCGGTCATACCACCATTGGTCCTCCATACCATCCATTTTTGGGGTTAACACTACCAATCCATTTCAGTGTCGCCAATATGTTCAACAGAAGTCACTCAGAGAATTCACCAACACAGTTAATGCCTCATTCATTGCAATACTTTCATGCTCCATTCTTTCATGACCACCACCCTGAACCTTGTATCATCAGATCGTTTTCACCTCCACAAAATCATTTGCTCCATTTCATGTCGTAGATGTGGGATTCATTAAGGCCCTCCTACGACGGTTCACTTCTTGTCGACATCAGCTCATTATCCAAGAAGTTGACTTAGGAACAACCCTTTCAGTACTTTGAAGCTTGCATGCCTTGATGCAAAGTTTCTCACTTTCGGCGTCAGGTTTACATCAATGGCCTTCGATCAAAAGATTTTGCGTGGTGTTCGACATTGACTCATGTATTCACACCATGGGAATTGTACTACAGCACCTTGAGGGTCATTATCATTATCAATGATTCCTCTCGCTTCTGTTAACATCTTTCATCATTGGCTGGTAATCAGGCGATGTCTTTCCATGTTCGACAACAGAACATCTTTTCACATGGATTGACTTGTACATCGGGAGAAGATTGAACAACTTTGAAGACCCCAGATCTAGTCTCATCCATCCAGGCTGCAATATATTTAGGAAAATAAAGACATCAAATGTAGTTCATAGCTGCAGAGATAGTCATCCAAGCTAAGGGATGATGGCTTAACCAGAATCATCAGTCTGTCACACAAACAATTGTCTGTCCTATGTACATGAAAACGAATTTATAAAGTTGAGCATGGGAATGCCCACCTCAGCTAGATCACGAAAGTATTATGAAGATAACGTATTGTATTGTATCTTATTACAGGTCACCTTCTAGTTTGAAAAACCTCGAATCCTCTTGATAAAGAATTTCACCTGACATCAAAGGATTTACGACCTCATGCTTTAGGTGGCAACTGTTATAGACATATTTGGGCATTGTGATCTGAATGGAAAATGGCATCAACCCATGGTACTCATCCACCCATATTATTCATCGACCCATGGAACTTACCCATGGTATTGTAAATGGCATCCGCCTGTGGTATTGTAAAATCCACCCATGGTATTCATTCACCCATGGAATTGACCAATGGTATTGTAAATGAAAAATAATATAAGTAACAAGTCACATTTTGTAAAAGTACAGATGGTCCGCCACAATGTAGGCTTTACAGTTCAGAGGCATGTAGCCACCACATCTCTTCTCAGAGATAAGCTATTATCGCCCTAGCTGGTTTATTTCCATTTCTGGTTGTAAGCATATTTCAGTATTTTCCATTAGTGAAATAAAGTATTATTTCCGCTGCATCTTTGTGTATACAGTTATCTCTGTATTTTGTTGCATCCATGTTTAAATGGAGATCATTGGGTTTTAATAAAAAGTTTCTTTGTGGTTTTGTTTATTGGGCATTCTCCTATTTTTCTTATAGAAATTCAACTTTTCAAATCTTGGGGGTCTCTAGCCCAGGATCCATTTCAAACTTTCAGATCTTCAGGGTCTCTCCCTCCAAGATCCATTTCAATTTTTTAGATCTGGGGGCCTCCCCCCAAGATCCGGATCACTAGTATCAGAACAGGTTATGATTCCATGGAAATGAGGGTTTGATGCATATTTCAGTTTCAAATTTTGCAGCAATATTCAACAAACTTCAGGCATGTGCTACATCCTCCACAAAGCATTTTCTTGGGCCAAGCACGAAGAATTTTTCTTTTTTCATTTTTTGCAGGAATTTTTTTTGGGAGGCGAATTTGCAAATCAAATATGAAACATTTGGTACAAAATTTACAAAAACAAATACCAGATCTGGATTCCTCTCGAAAAATCACCCAATTTAAAAAAAAAAAAGGGTCAAATTGGAGTTCAGATGTGGGAGATATCGCTGATTTAAAATCAGCTATTTTATCAGAATTTTTGTGACGGAAAAACTGTTGCAGCGCGAATTTGAGATTCTAGAGTGTCCAAATAAGGATTTCCATCACATGGGAAGATGAAAAATGGTCCTTTTGCTTCCAAAAACATGTTATAATAAATATTCAGAGTTATACTAACTGAGTTATGCCCATTTTAATTCTGGAGTAGCATTCAGAGTGGGTTCCCATTGGAGACATGCCCTCCCACCCCACTTGAGTAGGCACCTGCTTCAAATTCATTAGCTTCAACATAGCACCATTAGGCTTGGGTTATTTGGAGATGTGCCCTCCCACCCCAGGCTATGTAGGCACCTGCCACTTCATCAACAACCAACATCATAGTTATGGGTCAACCACATAAAATCCTTGTCATCGAAGTCCATTTGCTAGGCTGCACATTATTAGTATCACAGTTGGTCACAAGCATTACATGGTATCTCTATCCTCGAATCTTCATTTTTCATGGTTATGGGTCATCAGCAAACCCACACTTTATCGAAGTCCATTTGCTAGGCCGCACACGGTCAGAATCACAGTTGGTCACAAGCATTACAGGCTATCTCTATCCTCGAATCTTCAATTATCATGGTTTTGTGTTAACTACATAAAACCCTTATCTTTAGTGGCTCTTCATATTCAACAAAGGCTTCGCAGGAGGGAACTTTATGCAATGGGGACCATTGCTTCTTAAGGAGGAAGGAATGATTCGAATGGAAAATGGCATCAACCCATGGTACTCATCCACCCATATTATTCATCGACCCATGGAATTTACCCATGGTATTGTAAATGGAATCCACTTGTGGTCTTGTAAAATCCACCTATGGTATTCATTCACCCATGGAATTGACCCGTGGTATTGTAACTAAAAAATACTATAAGTAACAAGTCACATTTTGTAAAAGGACAGATGGTCTGCCACAATGTAGCCTTTACAGTTCAGAGGCATGCAGCCACCACATCTCTTCTCAGACATAAACTACTATCGCCCTAGCTGGTTTATTTCTATTTCTGGTTGTAAGCATATTTCAGTATTTTCCATTAAAAAAATGAAGTATTATTTCTGCTGCATCTTTGTGTATACAGTTATCTCTGTATTTTGTTGCATTCATGTTTAAATCCAAATCAGTGGGTTTCAATAAAAAGTTTCTTTGTGGTTTTCTTTATTGGGAATTATCTTATTTTTCTTCTAGCAGTTCAAGTTTTCAAATCTTGGGGGTCTCTACCGCAATATCCATTTCAATCTTTCAGATCTTGAGGGTCTCTCCCCCTAAGATCCATTTCAAATTTTTAGATCTTGGGGGCCTCCCCCCAAGATCCAGATCACACTGCAACCCCAATCACATATGTACATAAAACAAGGGCTTCTAAGCCCCTAAAATTATTGTTTCATACCCTAAAGGATCAAGTTCAACTGATTACATCATTTCCCAGAAGTTCTCCCTGAAAAATTGCTCAGAACTGGTCAAAACTGGACCATACAGATTGCTCCATGCTGAGGGTGTAATGCATCTCACCTGCTACGCACAAAGGGTGTGATGCATACTAAAAATCCCTTATGTGGGGTGTGATGAGTGATATCAAACAAATGGCAGAGGCAATTTTCTAGGTGGAAACTCAAAAATCTTCCAGAAACTACTCATATAACACTTGCCTCTCTGAATTTTCCCAGGGATGAGTAAGAGATCATGAAATCCCCAAGTGGAACCAAGAACTATCAGTGAAATGACACTAATGAAAATCTCAGAAGCTCACTAACCCACATGGAAATATCTATATATGGATCCCTCATCATAGAGATCCAAAGGCTAGAATTTTGTAATTTGTAAGGAAGTGTTATTGGTTTCTCTTTGAGACATTGTATTGTTGGGTGATCTAGCTTTTCATGAGGTGAAGAGGGCTTTCAAGCTAGAAGGATGGCACTGGATCAGACAGTTGGGTTGTAATCCTCTCTTCTACTACTTCTATCAATAAAGCTATCTGAGTTTTCCTCCATATACTTGTATATTTCTGAATCTTGTATTTGTGTATGCATTTGTATGGTTAATGTACATCTGATTCTACATTGATTATGGTTATAGATTCCTATGCTTTGATGGTATTTTGTTGCTCTAACTCTACAGGTGTTCTTTGAAGCGGGACAAGTGAGAAAGGAGTGGCGAAGCTCTATCAAAGGAGAGATGAAACAAGCAAGGAGCCAAGCGAAAGACTAAGGTTGGTGCTCTCTGCTTCTCTCTCATCTATCTCTCATAAAGGAAAACACAAGTAACTTTGAATTGTTTGCTTCTAAGATAGCTACTCGTCTTAGTGGGACTAGCAGATTTGAGTAGACACTAGTTTTGCTAGAAACAAAATGGTGACTCCACTGGGGAGCCACCATTTTGTTCCCGGGAAAACTACTGTCTACTCATATCTACAACCCAAAACGGAGCAAATGATTTTGTGGAGGTGAAAATGATCTGATGATACAAGGTTCAGGGTGGTAGTCATGAAATAATGGAGCGTGAAGGTATTGCAGCGGATGAGGAGTTAGCTGGGATGGTGAATTATCTGAGAGACTTCTCTTGAACATATCAACGACACTGAAATGGATTGGTAGCGTTAACCCCAAAAATGGATGGTACGGAGGAGCAATGGTGATATGAACGGTGAATGAAATAACCCAACTCGACTCAGTCGTGGCGACGGAGTGAATATGTCATGTTCAAGAGCGACCCGCTACCAATGAAGTTCTTCAAGTTTTCTTCCCTTTTTCCCCAGTCAATGCTAACCAGCACCTCTTTATTTTTGTCAAGCTTGAGGAAGATAACATATGCTTGTTCTATAATTTTCCCTTTGGGCAAACCTGTCGCTATTTTCTAGCAAGCCTAGCGAAAATGAAACTCGGTCTTGTCCATGTGGACAAGCTTGTCACTATTGTTTTAAAAAATTTAAAGAGAAACATAACTCGGTCCTTTTCAGTTTTAGAGAGTCTAAGAAGAGATGGAAAGGAAACTCCAGTAGTCCTTTTTGATAGTATAATGCCTTAAGTCTGAAAAAGTATAAAATAATACGAAAGGGATGACTTTTCCGATCACTATAGCAAGCCGAAAAAGACAAGTGATCGATCTTTTTGTGTAATAATCCATCAGTTCCAAAAAGATTAAAATATAGAGGAGGGATAGCACTTCCAATCACTTTAACAAGCTAGAGAGGCCAATTTCTCGACAATATTTTTATATTTTACGAATCTAAAAAGAGCTTAAAAGAGACTCGTTATTTCCAAACACTTTGACAAGCTGGAATGCTCGACAGTCTTTTCATATTTAACGAGTATGAAAAAGGTTTAAAGAAAACTCGTTTTTGAGCAACAAGTGATGTTTTCCGGTAGCAACTAGTTCCAGGTAAGGTTTGGAACTTTTCAATTACGGCAGTGTAAAGAAGGTGGCTAACAGAATCGCTCATCGCAACTATTCCTTAGAAGGGTAAACAATCAAGTGGAGGCATATGATCGACTAAAAAGTGGAGGTGATGGTAAGAACACGACCAAGGCTTCAAAAGTTGATAGCAATGCAATCACAAAGGTTATATACTGAAGCTGGGTTCTTTTTTTAATGAGCTTGAACTCTGGGGAAACATATGCTCATTGCTAGGTTTATTTTTTAACGAGCTTGAACTTCATGTAAACATGCTTGTAGCCTAGTTTAATTTTTAATGAGCTTCAACCATGCGGCAACATATGCTCAGCTTTGGTTTCATGTTTGCACAAGCTTAAAACGAAAAACTATGCTTGTTATAAGTTTGCATGCCCCCAACATAATGATGCAAATTGCAGTGCATGCCCCCCAAGCTTCGTTGCATTCAACGCGGTGGTTGGAATGAAGGTTTACCTTCGAGATATTTGAAAGACTTGACTTGTATTTTACAAAATCGTAATCAAAGACTCGATTTGGAAAGATATTTGTTTGACTTTTTAATGAGGTTGACACAGTAAAAGAACTAGCCTCATATCCCTTGTTTCATTTTATAACGAGGTCGACACAATACAAGAACCATCCTCAGTGACTGTAGTATCAAAATGGTCAAAGTTCTTCTTAATCTTTGATGATGTAGAAGATATCATATGAGAGGTTTCCACTGTGGCCACTTTTGCCAGATTACTTCGAGGCGGGAGTGCAAAAGTACCCATTAAGGTGGGGTGTTTTAGGAGACCTACTTTGACATTTTGAAGCGATTGAGAGCTTCCATGGATCAATGGAATGCTTCCCATAACTCGTGAACTATTGGGGAGAATGGTTAGTTGGTCAACGATTGCAATTCTGCCTTGGAAGGGAAATGCAATCTTTCTAAAATATGTTGACACAACAACAACCATAACATAAATCTAGGGCCTTCCGAGTAGGATATTGTAATCAAGGTTTCAATCGATAACTTTTACTTCAATTTCTACTGTCTTGACCCCCAGTTCAACTTGAAAGTTACTTAAAATCCCATACGAGGTGTATGCTTGTCCATCGAATGCTTTTAATGTCATTGATGATCTTGACAAGGGTGGTGAGCCTAAAGTTTTCCAACAACTAATTGACATAATGCAGGTAGATGTGCTCTCATCAATGATTGTTCGATGAACAATTTTGTTGAGGGATTTCACTTGTACGAGGAAAGCGAGTTGAGCCGGTAACTGAGGTTCGTATCCTTTATGATTAAAGACCAGAAAATTGGAATCCACTGGGTCAATCCCACTTATTGCTGATAATAGAGCCTACTTTTGGGAGGGGCAATTTTGTAGAACTTCAAGTGTCGACATAGCGGATGGCAATTGGGCTAGATCCTCTACTATATTATAATTCTATGTTGCTTGAGTACAAGGATTAAATGTCGATTTGTGTACTACTCCATTTGGCAGCTTTATTGTTAGCTCGGGAATGATAGGTGGCACAACTTCGATCGAAGTTGTTGTCAAACTACTAGGTTGATCTGTAGCCTTGCTTTTCTACAGCTGAGGATTCCCATAATATTTATTCCTTGTGGATATCAAAGCATCATTTTACTGTTTCAAAATGGACAACATAAGCACTTGGGATGGGGAAGCATTGTCGCTAGCAACTAGATTGGTTTTTGGGTTTTGAAATAGATCAGTCAACACCGCTGAGGTATTTGAACTCTTAAAGAACTTCTTAATCTCAGCTTTATGCGAACAATATCTCATCCAATGGTCCTCATTGCATATGACACATGGATGATTAGGTTTCTTTTTCCCAAAAGGGTTTCCAGAAGAATTTTCAGGAGTTGAATCGTCCTGTTTCTTCCTTTTGGTTTTCCCTTTCTTCTTACTCCCTAGTTGCTTCGGTTATTTGCCTTTGTTGGTTGACATGGCATTAACCTCTGAGGTACAAAGTTTGTCATTTGCCTTTTTACTGGAAACTGCAAGGCCTTTACCAGATGGGGCCTTTACGATTTGCATTCTTGAGGTGCCAGTAACGTCGTCATTGGCATCAGAGTCCCTATTCGATTTAGGAGGAGGAAGAATGGAAAACTCAGGTCTAGGAGCATCAAGCATTTTGTCATAGAGTGTGCCAGACTGAGTATAGATCAAATCTAGATATTGTGCACGAGCAATGAATTTCTCTTTAGTGACAACTCCTCCCTTGGCCACATCTTCTGTAATAGAAGGTAATAATGACTTAATAAACCATTCCGCTAGAAGCTGATTAGGAACATATGTTTTTACCATTCGACAACAACGTTGCCACTCATGAATATGATCAGATATGTGAGTGGTTGTTGTCTTTTTGAAATTAGTAAGGAGCTTCATTCCTGTTTCATACCTTATGGGTAACTAAAAATGGGTTAAAAAGGTGGTGGCCAGGGCGCTGAAGTTATCTAATGAAGCTCTAGGCAATTCGATGTACCATTTCACTGCCGGACCAGTTAGAGTTCGGTAAAAGGGGAGAAGCCTAATTGAATCATCTGTGAGGGTGCTGGACGAAAACCACAGATGAAAGGTCATCACATGATTCCATGGATCTTCAATCGGATTTCCATTGAATTTTGGAATATCTGACAGAAGTTTATGAGGAATCGCTGGCCACCAAAGGGTGTAAGCAATTGGATCATTTGTTAGCCAATTCAGATCTGGTAATTCTAAAGTTGCTACGAAAGGCAACTTTTGATTCAGATTTAAGGAAGCATATCCAAGATAAGATGGGATTGCCTGAGCAGTTGGTCTTTGCATACCAGCATAATGTATTTGATGCTGATAATTTTGATAAGGTTGATGGGCATAACGATTATGATATGATTGTTGGTAACCATTTTGAATATACGGCTACCCATTACCCACAAAACTTTATTGCTCGGGTCCTCGGTAAGCTTGTTGGAATTGCGGTTGTTGATATTGCACTAGCCATGGCTGTGAGACCATTTGTTGTTGTCCAATACTGGATTTTTGACCAAGATGAGGGATGATAGTACCCATTGAGCCTGAGTCGCTTCAGTTAAGGAGCCACTAATTGGTGGTTGTGATTGAGTTGCGGAGACAAGAGGCTATTGTATTACGACCTGAGAGACTTGAGGTTGACATGCAACAGGCAGTGCTTGTACTTGCGACACCGTCACAATAACCGATGTAGTGGGAATATTTGACACAGGTTGATTTTGCTGCATTGAATACACAACCCTTGGTTGTTGGGACAGTACTGGTATCCAACCACCAGATGTAATTCCAGTTTGATCCAAATTTTTGTTGTGAGCTCTCATACAGTTGTTCTCCAGGAGGGAAGAATGAAAACGCATACTACCCCATGTATGGCGGAAATCCAATGTTCAAAGGATATATGGGTCTTTGAAGACTGGGTTGCCCAAATTGAAACTGGTATACATGATCAATTTGTTCAGCTTCAACATAAGAAATGTCAGGTAGGGTCCCGAACAAACTAATGGGAATAGACCATATGGTCGAAACAGTCCCTGGGTGGACTCCATCTAGTGATTGATAACTAGTTGGGATGGATGGTATACCAACAAACACAGTAGGAGTGGTAGCAGGAGGTTCTGCTGTAGCTATATCGGATGACACAGTCCTAGCGATTCTACAGGAACTTGCAATAAAGAGTGATCAAAAGATCTAACTTGTATGGTAGAAGGATATAGGTGGATCCCATTTCCAAAATGCAATGGGGTACTGGATGGAAGATCCTCCACAATCTCTTCTATAACAATCAGTGTAGGTGGAAGAGGTAGACCGTCAAGTCTGTAAAATATTTCGGTGCCGAAGAAGGTATAGACTCTGCAGTGACAGATGTTGGAGGGGTGACACCTTCCGAATTAGCCCCAGATGGAGTTGGTTTAGGAATAGAAGTGTTTACTGTTACACTAGGATCAGTTCTAATGTCCTCTTGTAACTGCAGAACTTCTTCTATAGAGGTAGGGGTACCAGAAATAATTGGAGTAACTGGAGTCTCTGATGATGCTGAAACACAAGTTTCAAATAAACCAGGAGACTTCGACCCAGTTAAACGAGATCACTTGGCCCATAATGATTTCGTTTTCAAAGTCAAAGATGGTTGACTCATTAGTCTCTGCGAACGATGGGGTTTTGATTGACTTTCTTCCACGATTGTGGATTACTAGATCAACTCAAAATTAAAAAGGGGAAAATGTTATTCCCATCTAAATGAATTTTATGACACTTTGACATAACTTGATTTTTCAATTTTTAAGAGTCGAGAAAAAGCTAAAGATGACTCTAGTTGCCTTCGAATTTTAATGAACCTGAAGTGACAAGTGCTTAGATGGACCTTTTATTTTAAGCAGTCTAAAAAGGAACGAAAGTGACTACTCTGGAAATCTAGACAGAGGGATTTCCAAACCAATCGCAAAACTGCAATATACACCTCGGTGGTAAATTATAGAGAAATTACCAAGGACTTTATGTACGGTAGTCAATCTTCCTAAATGTTGTGTTAAGTGCATTGCAATCGATAGGGCAGCAGACACAGCTTCCGAAGGATAAAGGATATCAACCTATTGTGGTCTCCCAATATATACGCAAGGGTACGTGGGAGCACAAGTCCGTATTGGCACTTGTCGTATTGTTATCGGGAAAACTGCTGTCCATTCAGAGCTACTAGTCCCACAAAGACGAGTAGCTATCTTAGAAACAAATAAGCTAAATTTACTTGCATTTTCCTTTATGAGAGATAGATGAGAGATAAGCAGAGAGTACCAATCTCAGTATTTCGCTTGGCTCCTTGCTTGTTTCCTCCCTCCTTTGACAGAGTTTTGCCACTCCTTCTTTACTTGTCCTACTTCAAAGGACACCTGTAGAGTCAAAGAAGCATAATACCATCAAAGCATAGAGATATATAACCTTAAACAATATAGGATCAGATATATATTAACCGTACAAATGCATATATCAATTCAAGATTCAAAGATATAAAAGAATATGGAGGAAAACTCAAATAGATTTATTGATAGAAGCAGTAGAAGAGAGGATTACAACCCATTGGTCTGACCCAACGCCATCCTCCCAACATGAAAGCCCTCTTCACCTCATGAAAAGCTAGATCACCCAACACTATGATGTTCCACAGAGAAACCAACATCACTTCCTTACAAGATACAAAATTCTAGCCCCTGGATCTCTAGGATGAGGGATCCATATATAGATGTTTGTAGGTGGGTGAGTCAGCTTCTGGGATTTTGATTAGTGTCATCTCTCTAACAGTTCTTGGTTCCACTTGGAGATTTCATGATATCTTACTCATCCTTGGGCGAATTCAGAGAAGCAAGTGTCAAATGGGCAGTTTCTAGAAGATTCTCTGGGTTTCCACCTAGCCAACTGCCTCTGCCATTTGTCTGCTCTTGCTCATTGCACCCTACAGAAGGGCTTTTCAGTATGCATTGCACTTTTTTCATGTGGCAGGTGAGATGCATCACACCCTTAACACTAAGCAGTCTGTGTGGTCCTGTTTTGAGCAGTTCTGAGTAGTTTTTTAGGGAGAACCTCTAAGAGATGATGTAATCAGCTGACCTTGCTCCTTCAGGGTATGAAACAAAACTTTTAGGGGCTTAGAAGCCTTTGGTTTATGGACATATAAGATTGGGGTTGCAGTGCCGAAATATGTCTATAACAGTTGCCCCCTAAAGCATGAGGTCTTAAATCTTTTGATGTTGGGTGAAATGCTTTATCATGAGGATCTGAGGTTTTTCAAACAGAAAGGGGACCTGTAATAAGATACAATACAATACATTATCTTCATAATATTTTCATGATCTAGCTGAGGCAGTCATTCCCATGCTTAGCTTTATAAATTCATTTTCATGTCCATGTGATAGACAACCGTCTGTGACAGACTGATGACTCTGGTAGAGCCATCATCCTTTGGCTTGGATGATTATTTGTGCAGCTATGATGTACATTTGATGTCTTTATTTTCCTGAATATATCGTAGCACAAATGGATGAAACTAGATCTGGGGTCTTCAAACTCGTTCAATCTTCACCTGAAGTACAAGTCGATCCATGTGAAAAGATGTTCTGAAATCGAACATGGAAAGACATCGCAGGATTACCAGCCGATGATGTAAGTTGTTAACAGGCGCGAGAGGAATCACCCATAATGATAATGACCCTCAAGGTACTACAGTACAATTCACGTGGTGTGAATATGGGACTTGACGTCGAACACCACACAAAATATTTCGGTCGAAGGTCATTGATGTAAACTTGTCGCCAAAAGTGAGAAACTTTCCATTGAGGCATGAAAGCTTCAAAGTACTGAAAGGGTTGTTCCTAAATCGACTTCTTGGATAATGATTTGATGTTGAAAAGAAGTGACCCATCGTAGGAGGGCCTTAATGAATCCCACAGCTAGGACATGAAATGGAGCAAATGATTTTGTGGAGGTGAAAACGATCTGATGATACAAGGTTCAGGGTGGTAGTCATGAAAGAATGAAGCGTGAAGGTATTGTAGTAGATGAGACATAAGTTGGGTTGGTGAATTCTCTTACTGACTTCTCTTGAACATATCGGTGACACTGAAATGGGTTGGTAGTGTTAACCCCAAAAATGAATGGTACGGAGGACCAATGGTGATATGACTGGTGAATGGACTAACCCAACCCGACTCAATCATGGTGATGGAGTGAAAATATCATGTTCAAGAGCAACCTATTACCAATAAAGTTTCTTCAAGTTTTCTTCCCAATTTTTCCCCAGTCATCTCCGACCAGTACCTCTTTATTTTTGTCAAGCTTGAGGAGGATAACATATGCTTGTTCTATATTTTTCCCTTCAAGCAAACTCATAATTATGTTTTAACGAGCCTAGCAATAGTGAAACTCACTCTTGTCTGCATGGACAAGTTCGTCGCTATTATTTTAATGAGTTTAACGACGAAGAAAACTCAGTCCTTCTCAATTTTAGAGTGTCTGAAAAGAGATGGAAAGGAAACTCTAGTAATCCTTTTTCGTAATATAATCCCTTAAGTCTGAAAAAAGTATAAAATAATATGAAAGGGATGACTTTTCGATAGTTTTAACGAGCCGAACAAGACAAGTGCTCAATCGTTTTGTGCAATGATCCCTTATGTCCAAAAATATTAAAATCTAGGGGAGGGATGGCACTTCCAATCACTTTAATGAGCTGGAGAGGCCAATTGCTCGACAATCTTTTCATATTTTACAAGTCAAATGAAAAGAGCTTAAAGGAGACTCATTTTTTGAGGCATGAGTGATGTTTTCGGATAACAGCCGATTCCATGTAAGGTTTGGAACTTTTCAATCACAACAGTGTAAAGAAGGTGGCTAATAGAATCACTCGTCGCAATTGTTCCTCAAAAAGGGTTAAACAATCAAATGGAGGTGTATGATCAGCTAAAAAGGAGTGGAGGTGATGGTAAGAACATGACCAAGGTTCAAAAGCTGATAATAATGTGATCGCAATGGTTATTTACCGAAGGTGGGTTCATTTTTTAATGAGATTAAACTTTGGTGGAACAAATGCTCATTGCTAGGTTTATTTTTTAACGAGCTTGAACTTCACGTAAAACTACTTGTGCCAGTTGTATAATAAGGATGTCTGATTGATAAGTTCATTTTTTAGGGAGCTTGCCCCATTCGAAACTTTTCTTCGTAGCCTTTTGCATGCAAGCTAAGAATGACCAAATACTATCATAGGGGTTAAAGAACTACTAGGGTTAGGTAGGAAAACTCTTCCTTTACTTTGTCGGTGCCATTTGGCCCTTGCAAAGGTGAATGGTTGATCAGACCAATCACCTAACTTAAGCAGTTGAAGTTAGTGAAAACTATCGGGTTAGAGTTATGCTGGTCACTTTTCACTTGTATACCAAAGATTTGCATGCCCCCAGGTATAAAGAGAAGTAGAGTTTCCAGGTTACCATATGAAAGTTCTCACATTTACAAGATTGCTCCATCTGCATTTGTAGAAAAAACACTTCCTTGGCTCTGTCCATTGAAATAGACAAAGGTGAATGGTGGGATGCATCCACTCACATAACTTTGATGAGGGAATCTTATTCCAATCTAGTCCCATTTTCCTAAACGAAAGGGTGTGTCATACTAGTCATATATCCTCCATGGAAACCTACCCTATATCTAAAGTTTTCCTGTTGAAGCAGACCAGGGTGCATGCCCCCTGGGTTTTAGTCATGTTAGAGTCGGTCTAGTTATCCCTCCTTCACAGATCAAAGCTCTTTTTTGCATTTCATGTTTAGGTGTCCCATCAGTTTCGATCAGTTGCATTTTGTTAGGCATGCCATAACTCTGACAAAATTGTTTGTGTCACTCATTCCCCTCGTGCTTGGCACTGGTGGTTCAGGTCTATTCATAAAAACAACTCTTGAAAGGTCATTTACAGTCCTGTTTCAAATTTCTAGGTCATGACAATAGTTCTCGGTCATTAGGTCTAGGGTTGACTCAATTTTGTTTTGCAAAGTCTAAGAAGACCAGCAGGCCAGAGGGATGTCCTCGATAGGTAGTTACCACAATAATTTTTATCATTATACAGATAAATTAGGACTTCTCTTCAAAACTCTGTTTTGAAGATAAGTCGTCATCTCATTTTTGTAATAAATTTTCAAAAATTTCAGTTCTTGAATTGTCTAGGTGTAGCCTTGGTCTCCTTTGCTAGATCACATCATAGCTATCCCTGCAAAAAATTGTCAAAGAAAGTCATTATTTCAACCAAATTTAAGGAGGAAACCAAAAAATCAGAAGCTTGTTAATCCTGAAAAAGTGTCAACGACAAAACATTACAAAATGGGTTTTGGACCAAGAAAAAATCAAAAGGGACTCTTTATAAAGATATTTCACTACATTTTCAACTCATTGTACATGCCAAGAGTGAAGAAGATTGTTCTAAGGCAAAATTGTGAGCTTGAGTGGAAGTTAGAGCAGTTTCCGGGTGCGCGACGCACTGGGCTAGGCGCGTGATGCATCAGGAGCGCGCGGCGCACTGGGCACAAAGCCACAGTGTAAAAATACAAGCGCGCAGCGCATCAGAGGCGCGTGGCGCATTGGGTTTGGAGCTCGAAACTTGTTTGGAAAAGCATCAAATCGCCTCCTCTCTGCACAAATTTGCAGGTAGGATCATATCCATTACCTTTTCTTGGCTTTTAAAGGTTAATGTGACAGGTTCATTAAACATTTGTCGTAGAGATCCAAGTTGCAAAGTACTCCTTTTTCAATGAAAAAATTTTGTACGGTTTGAGTGTAAAAAATTGTTGTAGGGTTTGAAACAAAGGTTGTGATTTTTCCCCATTTCCCTTTGTTTCCCATTCCCAAATTCACCATTATTTTTCCCCATTAATTCCCTCATTAATCCTACACTACAATCCCTCAAATCTTAGTCCCTCACCTCTATTACACATTATCCCTACCTAACATCCCAAAATCCTAAATCCAATATTTTCATTTCCCTTTCCTTCCCTAATTCCCTTGTTTTTATTTCCAAAGTCCCTAATTCCCTATTGTTTTCCCTTTCCTAATATTCCCTTGTGCATTTGTTTCCCCTTGGTCATAGCATTTTTAGAGCAAAGAACAGTTTACAATCAATTGTACACACAGATTATACATCAGCATATATATTCCAGCTATCTTATTTTCAAAGTCATGTCAGAGACCGAGTCAATCTATGAGCAAGAGTATGACAGTGATTCTACACTGGAGGTAAATGTGCGACATAGGTATCACAAAAGTGGCAAAGGTGGTCATCATGTCAGGGAGGAGCCTACTTCTTTGGCTCAATTGCAGGCTTGCCCACTTGTAATGGATTGTTTTCAGCGTCAATCATGTTTCCAATACTGTGAGATGATCTCACAAACCCAGCATCATCAGGGACTAGTCTGTTTATTTGTTCTACATCCACATGATGGTCATGTAAATCACGCCGGAGTGAATTTCTCCTTGTCACCAGAGACTATTGCTTAGGCCACCAGGATACCAAATGTAGGAGAGGAATGGAGAAAACGACAGCAGTTAGACAGATTCTACTATGAGCCATCCATCAAACCCGGGTATATGAGACACTTGAGCACAAATTTTCCTTTCAGATTCCTGAGGGATGAGTTTCCACTGTTGATGAAACTCATCATTCGATATTTCAGTTGTGAGGGCAAATTCTCGCGTCTCTATGCGTACCATGTCCGTTTGTTGATGCATTTCACGAGGGTACGTATGATGAACATTCTGTACTTCATGTGTCGCAACATAGAGAGGATGGTGACTTTATTACAAAGGAAGAGCCCAGCACATCAACATAAGAGCATATATCATTACGCGCTAATGAAAATCATACTGATACATCAGTTGACACAACAGGGCATTACTTGGGAGGATTTCATCTCCCGTGACTTCTTCTCAGCGCTACAGCCGCCTCCCGAGATAGTTCATGATGAGGGAGCACCTTCACACCAGCCAGACATTCCTGAGACTGAGCATTCAAGTGCTCCTCCATATGTGACATACCAGCGAGGCCACAGGGCCTTATTTACATCTACACGACGAGTACTATCTCCACCCGGGGTGGAAGGGGTCTCGTTCACTTCATCAGCACAGCGAGTATTTACTCCACATCATGTGGAAGGGGTCTCGCCTTCTTCTTCAGCACAGGTATAGATCTAGGATAGGGGCAAGAGGCCCATGCATGATGAGGGTCCTTCAGGAGGTCGGGACACAAATTTCATTGATTTTGATGCAAGCTCTCCTAGCTCAGAGCTAAAGGAGATCATCCGGGATCAAAGGGCTGAGAATGACTCGCTGAAAAAAAATTGTAGATGGCTAAGTGGGTGATAAACTACTTGGATCAGCGCAACAAACAGCTAGAGGATGAACATACACTTTATGAGCTGCGGAAAATCCGTGAAGATCGAGAATTGGCCCGAAAGAGACCCGGTGATTTGACACCGATTGATCGAGAGTCTATGCTCATCTGTGTGAACACTCATCTAGAGAAATTGTTGGCAAAGGCAAACAAAGACAAAGACATGCTTCATCATATGAAAACTCATTATTGGGCTCGTATGCATGTCTGCAAAGCAAAAATGAAGATCCTAAAGAGGCGATTGAGCAAAGCACTAAAACAGCGAAAAAGGCCTGATCCACTCCAAATTTTGGCCGAGGCTTCATTGGCAGGGCACAATACATGATGGAGGGTCTTCACTCCGAATTTGAGCAAATTCGAAGAAATTTTTGTCATTTTGAAAATTTTGTCCTAAAAACAGGTTTTTTTGCTCAACGCGTAGTGCGTCGACACGCGTGCTTAAGATTGGGACACTTGCTGGAGGAAAACTCTACATTTTTGGGTTTTTCATGATGAATTATACATGCTCATCTATTGCCAAAGCATTTCATTAAGTTCTGGGTGACCAAAAAGCTCAAAAACACCATGAAAATCACCTTTCTGCCACCTTTTGCAGCAATAGGAAGTACTTCTGGGAGAATGACATTTTGAGGGGGAAAATGAGCTCCAAATTGCAAAATTCCACTTGGGCTGGATAACAAACATCTAGGGATTTCAAATCAGCTATTGTGAGCTTGATTTGGATGCTGGGAAGTGCCCCAAAAACAGGTTGAAAGGTGCGCGGTGCATAGGGCTCAGGTGCGTGGCGCACAGGGCTTTTTGGCCAAATTTTCATCTTGCAACTCAGGGAATGCAGCCAGTTTGACCAGTTTTGACTTGTGATGTGATTTTTCACTCCTCTTGATGTAATTAATGAAACATGATGTTATTTTGACATTTTGTTACCTGTTCTAGAAGATTCATTCACCAAAAAGTGAAAATTTAATGAATGAATTGGTTTCCTACCTTATAGAGGCAAGTTGTTTTGACTGCCTAGATTGTAGTGCTTTGTTTAGAGTTGGTTGAAACAACTCCTAGGATGATGAGCTCGACCCCTAGAGGCAATGGAATGGGTTGGATTTCCTATATTATGTATTTTCTTAGTCATTTTCAAGGTTGGACTCTTGGGAAAAGCTTGACACTCTATTGTACATATTTTATCTGCATTTTTGGCAAAGGAAAGACCAGGGTTTTGCAGCACTATTTGGGATTCATGTGGCTTTATGTGTTGATGGTGTGCTTCTTTCAGTATTTGTAAGTTGTTTATGTGTATCACTTTCATTCTCTTATCTTCTGCAATTGAACAAATGAAGTGTTAAGGTAGAATCCATAATTTGCTATGCTCTGCCTTTAAGTTTGTTTGATTTTCCATGTTTTCATTTGTTTATGCAGAATCCTTGAAAGTTTCTTGCTCTCCTTAACTTCTCGCCAATCAGATCTAGCCATTCATTCTCTTTAAAAGCATCAAGACAATCACCTACCTTGCCCTAATTAGACCTCTGCAAAAACTGTGCCTCATCCCCGCACCCAAAATTGTCTTTCCCTTGAATTCAGCTAAACTTCAAGAAAATCAATTTCAAACTCCTTGTACTCCATACCTAGCCTAAAATTAGTTATCAATTGAGTCATCTCGAGCCTCATTGATCACCTTTAGCCGAGATTTACTCGGAGAGAGCCCTCTCCTATCCTCATAGGGCTAGCTACGAGGCTGAGCGTGGTTTGATGTAGCCTCGAGTTTTACCTTATTTCAGCCTAAAGTAGATTTGAGCGCTAACAAGTCACAATCACCAAATCACTCGCGCTCATCAGGTGGATGGACTGGAGATTGATGAGACATTGCTTGTGTGAAAAGACTAGTTAGGGATGGCACTTGACTAGTAGCTATGTGTGAACCAATGAATGAAAGCTAGTCTACGAGTTGGACCACTTTGCCTTCATGACGAAAACACATCACTCGAAAGAGTGAGGAAACAATAGCTCCCATGTTATAAATGTATTCATGCCCAAGGAGTAGATTGTAATCTAAAGGTCCTTGGACTACCATCATGTTTAGATGAATGATTTTCCTTCTCAAAGTTATAGGCAAATTTGGAAGGATCCCTAACAGTCGACTGGTTCCTTTGTTCAAGCCTGTCAGCTTCTGAATCTCAGACAAAAGAGATGGTGAACCAAGCGCTTTCCAAGCAGTTGAGGAAAGGTCTCCCTAGTAGATTCCAATCGAAGGAAACGACTAGATTTCTTGGAGGGGGGACCGAATAAACGACCGGGTAAATATCTGACGAACTTCCTTCTTGCGGTAAAGGAATGGGTCGATTTCACCCATGTTCATTGGATTTTGTGTTGACGAAAAGAATTTGAACGGTGTTGTTCTCATTCTCTTCGATGACTGTATCATCTGAAGGTAGAACTTCTGAAGATAAGACTGGGTCGATTGCCGTCTCGACCTGTTGAATTTGATCCTGTGTGGACTCAAAGGGTTTATCTTCAATGATAGATGCTTCGACTAACCACAAAGGTGTTTCAGTCATATTTTCAACTAGTGATGGACTCGGCAAGAGTTTCTTGTATACAGGAGGAAGCCGTAGTAGTGAAGCAGGACAGTTATCCAAGACTCTTTTAGCTTCATTTAGGAAGTGACAACAGTGGATGGCATGATCACCTTGACACAGTCTACAAGGAATTTTAGATCTTCCTTTTTTCCATTGACTTTGTTCTCACTAGTTGATGATGTACTTTCAACATGATCATCAGAGGTTGAGGACACCAGATTGTGCAAGCGGGGAGACCATTCCCTTAAGATCTATGGGATGCAAGGACAATCTCAATGATAGTGGTCTCACTCGCAAATTACACATGGATATTTAGGTTTGGATGGTGCAGTGCGTGGATTTTCGCTAGAAAATCCATGGTTGCCCCCTTTTATTGTTGGCTTCTTCTTCTTCTTCTCAGTTATTTGGTTTTTAGTTTTACTAGCTTCACCAAGTAAAGAGGAAGAAGGAGAGGGAGAAACAAATGAAGTAGAAGGTTGAGGGGTAACTCTAGTATCATCTGGTTGCTGATTTGATTGCTCACGAAACACAGTGTTTTGTACGATAGAGGTCGAAAAAAGCCATACCGACAGGCCAATTGTCAGTCCTGGAAGGGACAATGCGGCCATATGAGGTGCACCAACATCTCCACAAGAGGAGAAAGGACGAGGATTCCACCCAAGGGGAAATCCTTGATTGGTGGACTCCATTTTCTCAACCTAAGACCAACGAGGGAATAGTGATGTTATTCTGATTCAAATAAATTTTATGACGCTTTGACACAACTTGCTTTTTCAATTTTAGGAGTCGAGAAAAATCTTAATATGACTCTATTCCCCTTTGACTTTTAATGAGCCTGAAGTGACAATTACTCAGATGGACCTTTTCTTTTAAGGAGTCTGAAAAGGAACGGAAGTGACTACTCTACAAATCTAGATAGAGGTATTACCAAACCAATCGTAAAACTGTAGAATACTTTTTACGATACGGTAGTTAATCTTCCTAAATGCTATCTTCAATGCATTGCGATCGATAGGGCGGTAGACACGGCTTCCTAAGGATAAAGGATATAGCCTATTGTGGTCTACCAATATATACTCGATGGTACGTGGGATCACAAGTCCGTACTGGCACTTGTCGTCTCAAAGAGGAGGAATCACGCAACCTACGATGAAAGCGATAGTTACCATGCTTTACGACGCCAGAATACGTCTCTAGCCTAGACTTCTAAATGTTGCGCATTAGGTTCCAAAGCGTTTTTATGTTCATTGAAATTTATTTTACAGTTAATCTTTATTAATAAGTTTTCCTTTAAGATTCACCACGTGATGTAGATATCCAATTCCTAAATATGCAATCTAAGATGATAAATAATCGTTTATTCTTCTTTTTGTAATGAAAATCCTAGCCACTAAGGAAAGAGAAGTAAAATCCTTTCATCATAGAGCAGAGAGCACACATTAAGATGCACTATCCTAAATCAATTTCCACAATAAGTCTAAATGAAAATGCACATGCATGTATTTGGTTTTTGCTTTCTTAATGTGTGAATGAAAAAAAGAATGCTAAGTATAGATTTGAACTATTTTTTCAAAGCAACAGTACTAACAATTTTCTTTTCAAAAAACGAAAGGAAGACTAAGACGACACTCTGCAATTTTGAATTCAAAAATTGCTTTCGAAACTTGAAATACTATTAATTCAAATCAAATACAATGGAAAAAGTATAATCGACTATCAACAAGAGGAAGACTCTTTTCTTTGACTGAAAACGACACTTGCGACACTTTCAAATTAAAAGACGATAGGTTGATTAAGCTAATGTTTGCCAAGGAGAACTGTAAATGATGAAAATACATACAAACGTTCACAATTATGTATACAACGGAGGCTAAATAATGCTAAGGAAGGGAGTTTCAATAGTGGTATATTGATCACAGACAACAAAAATCCTGAATAAAGCTGAAGACAATGAAGAGAAAACCAAAATCTGGAGGCAGAAAAAATCTTACCTAATAATCACACCTGTAACATAAGGAAACAGGGATGCATCTCACCTGTAGCACACACGAGGTGCGAGGCATCCAGACTGTTAATGAGAGACAATGCGATGGTCCAGGGACGAGACTAGGCCTGGTTGTTTCTCACAGTTTGTAGCTTAGTTCAGGGATTTAAGCTGAGCTAATGATAGTCAGTAAACACAAAACATAGGGGCTGATCTAATGAGGTTACTTGATCTACCACCAGGGCACTTATGATGTTTACAAGTGAGATGTTTAATTGATAAACTAGCCCAAAGATTGACTGAAGTAGCGTTGATCTACTTTGCACTTGCATAGCAAATGTAGTTCGAAGGCTAGTTGGCTTAACTTCAGGCTTCATCTGTTGTTTATAAAACAAACAAATATAAACAAGCAAACAAGATATTCCCTCCACAGTGGAGTCGCCATTTTGTTATCAAGAAAACTAGTGTCCATTCAGAGCTGCTAGCCCCACTAAGACAGGTAGCTATCTTAGAAACAAACAAACTAAAGTTACTTGTTTTTTCCTTTATGAGAGATAGATAAGAGAGAAGCAGAGATTACCAACCTTAGTCTTTCGCTTGGCTCCTTGCTTGTTTCCTCCCTCCTTTGACAGAGTTTCACCACTCCTTCTTTACTTGTCCTGCTTCAAACAACACCTGTAGAGTTAAAGCAGCATAATACCATCAAAGCATAGAGATATATAACCATAAACAATATAGGATCAGATATATATTAACCATACAAATGTATATATCCATTCAAGATTCAAAGATATACAAGAATATGGAGGAAAACTCAAATAGCTTTATTGATAGAAGTAGTAGAAGAGAGGATTACAACCCATTGGTCTGACCCAACGCCATCCTCACAGCATGAAAGCCCTCTTCACCTCATGAAAGGCTAGATCACCCAACACTATGATGCGCCACAAAGAAACCAGCATCACTTCCTTACAAGATACAAAATTCCAGCCCCTGGATCTCTAGGATGAGGGATCCATATATAGATGTTTGCCGGTGGGTGAGCCAGCTTCTGGTATTTTGATTAGTGTCATCTCTCTAATATTTCCTGGTTCCACTTGGAGATTTCATGATCTCTTACTCATCCCTGGGTGAATTCAGAGAGGCAAGTGTCAAATGGGCAGTTTCTAGAAGATTCTCTGGGATTCCACCTAGCCAACTGCCTCTGCCATTTGTCTTCTCTTGCTCATTGCACCCTATAGAAGGGATTTTCAGTATGCATTTCACTTTTTGCATGTGGCAGGTGAGATGCATTGCACCCTTAGCACTGAGTAGTCTGTATGGTCCTGTTTTGACCAGTTCTGAGTAGTTTTTCAGGGAAAACGTCTGGGAGATGATGTAATCAGCTGACCTTGCCCCTTTAGGGTAAGAAACAACACTTTTAGGGGCTTATAAGGCCTTAGTTTATGGACATATGAGATTGGGGTTGCAGTGCCCAAATTTGTCTATAACATGTATCAAGGAGGAGGAATCACCCAACCTATGATGAGAATGATAGTTACCAAGCTTTACGATGCCAGAATATGTCTCTAGCCTAGACTTCTAGATGTTGTGCATTAGGTTCCAAAGCGTTTTTATGTTCATTCAGGTTTATTTTAAAGTTGATCTTTCTTAACAAGTTTTCCTTTCAAGGTTCACCACGTGATGTAGGTGTACAATTCCTAAATATGCAATCTAAGATGATAAACAGTCATTTATTTTCTTTTAGTAGTGAAAATCCTAGCTACTAAGGAAAGAAGAGTAAAATTCTTTCAACATTGAGCAGAGAAAACACACTAAATGTACTTTTCCTAAATCAATTTCCGCATGTAGTCTAAATGCAAATGCACATGCATGTACTTGTTTTTCAGTTTCCTTAATGTGAGAATGACAAAAAGAAAACTAAGTATAGATCTGGATTACTTTTCTTCAAAGTTACACTTTAACAATTTCTTTTCAAAAACGAAGGGGAGACTAAGACGACACTTTCACTTTCGAATGGAAAATTATTTTCGACACTTCAAAGAATTGATAATTCAAATCAAATACAATGGAAAAAGTGTAATCAACTATCTAAAAGAGGAATACTTTACAACACTCTTTTCTTTGACTGAAAACAACAGTAACGACACTTTCGAATCAAAAGATGACAGTTCAATTAAGCTACTTTTTGCAAAGGAGGACTGTAAATAATGAAAAATACATTAAAAAAATTCACAATTCCTTACCAATGGAGGCTGAATAATGTAAAGGAAGAGGGTTTCAACAGTGATATACTGATCATAGACATCAAAACTACTGAATAAAGCTGAAAACAATGAAGAAAAACCAAAATCTGGAGGCAAAAATAGTCTGATTCAATCATCGCACCTGTCCTTAAGGGAAACAGGGATGCATCTCACCTGCAGCACATGGGAGGTGTGATGCATCCAAAATACTAGTAAGGGATAGTGCGATGGTCTAGGGACACGACTAAGCTTGGTTTTCACTCACAGTTTGCAGCTAAGTTAGGGGATTTAGGTTGAGATTATGATAGGTAGTAAACAAAAAGTATAGGGGCTGATATAATGAGGTTATTTGAACTACCACCAGGGCACTTAGGATGTTTTCAAGTTAGATGTCTAGTTCATAAACCAACCCGAAGATTGACTAAAGCAGTGTTGATCTACTTTGCAATTGCATAGCAAAAGCAGTTCGAAGGCTAGCTAGCTTAACTTCAGGCTCCATCTGTAGTTTATAACGCAAACAATAGTAACAAACAAACAAGATATTCGCTGCCTAGCAGAGTTCCCATTTTGTTTCCGAGAAAACTAGTGTCTACTTAGATCTGCTAGTCCCACTAAAATGGGTAGCTATCTTAGAAACAAACAATTCAAAGTTACTTGTGTTTTCCTTTATGAGAGATATATGAGAGAGAAGCAGATAGCACCAACCTTAGTCTTTCGCTTAGCTCCTTACTTGTTTCCTCTCCCCTTTGATAGAGCTTCACCACTCCTTTCTCACTTGTCCCGCTTCAAAGAACACTTGTAGAGTCAAAGAAGCAAAATACCATCAAAGCATAGGAATCTATAACCATAAGAAATGTAGAATCAAATGTACATTAGCCATACAAATGCATACACAAATACAAGATTCAGAAATATACAAGTATATGGAGGAAAACTCAAATAGCTTTATTGTTAGAAGTAGTAGAAGAGAGGATTACAACCCATCCAGTGCCATCCTCCCAGCATGAAAACTCTCTTCACCTCATGAAAAGCTAGATCACCCAACAATACAATGTCTCAAAGAGAAACCAATAGCACTTCCTTACAAATTACAAAATTCCAGCCTTTAGATCTCTAGGATGAGGGATCCATATATAGATATTTGTTGGTGGGTGAGTCAGCTTCTAGGATTTTGATTGGTTTCATTTCACTGATAGTTCATGGTTCCACTTGGGGATTTAATGATCTCTTACTCATCCCTGGGCAAATTCAGAAAGGCAAGTGTCATATGAGCAATTTCTAGAAGATTCTATGGGTTTCCACCTAGAAAACTGCCTCTGCCATTTTTCTACTCTCGCTCATCACACCCTACAAAAGGGCTTTTCAGTATGCACCACACCCTTTGTGTGTAGCAGGTGAGATGCATCTCACCCTTAGCATAGAGTACTCTGTATGGTCCAGTTTTGAATAGTTCTAAGTAGTTTTTCAGGGAGAACTTTTGGGAAATGATGTAATTAGTTGACCTTGATCCTTTAGGGTATGAAACAACACTTTTAGGGGTTTAGAAGCCCTTGGTTTATGACATATGTGATTGGTTTTGTAGTGCCCAAATATGTCTATAATAGGAAGGCAGTCAAAACTTGCCTTAACGTTGGCACTGCACATAGGAATAGTGGCGTTGCGCATTAGAGGGTCGGCGTTGTGCATCAGAGGGGCGTTGTGCATCAGGTAGTTTTTTCTTGTGTAAAAATACATTGGCACTGTGCATTAGGTAGGCACTACACATTGGCCAGTGAGGCTTCAAAACCAAACAAATTCATCTAAAATCCTCCAAAATGCTTCATTTTCCTTCTTAGCAAGTAAGTACACTAACTTTGGAGCCTAGGTAGGGTTTTTTATGCTTCAATTATATTTCTGTCTCGTAAGAATCAAAGCCCTAGTGTGTTTTCCTATCTTATTTGTCAGCACTGCAAAATCTTCTTCCTTGTCTCAATATTCCCATTTTAACTTGCCCTAAACCTACCCTTTTAATCCTATCTCACTTCACTCATATTCCCTTTCCCCTTTTCCTTGTTAAAATTAACCCATTTATCAAATCCTAACCTCCTTCCATAAAACTCTAGGTCCTCTATCCATCCCTCTCACTCTCCTACCTCACCTCCTCACTATTGTTCCTTTCACAAATCTCTTCATACTCATCTTTTCCCCCCATCTATTATCTAGCACTCACCATATCATCACCACATCATCCCATAGAGACAAGCATGAAAAGAGACAATGACCTTGATTTAGAGGAGGACACCCTAACTGACAGCTCTAAGGAAAGGAATTTGCAGCAGGTAGAAAAGGTAAAGGAAAGGTCCTAGGATAAAAGCTTGATGATGATGTTGAGAGGGAGTTTTAGCTTGAGCAGCATGATGATGATGTACCACCTCATCACACTCAAGTAATTGATCTTGAAAGCCCATCATTGGATCAAAGCATGATTTTGAAAGAGAAAGAGCCTCATATTCACATGTCAAATAATAAGTGGGCTAGAGCTGGATATATTATTAATTACCTAGAGCAGGAGAATAAGTAGTTAGAGGGTAAACAAAGCCAAATGGAGCTAGAGATGCTAAAAATTCAAAGGTAAAGCAACAAAGAGCATCTGGTTCCCTTGATTCCTATTAAATAAGAAGTGGAGCATGATATATAAATATGGCTTGAAAAAGTTAACATTCACCTTGAGGGGCTTCTAAAGAAAGAAAATATAGACAATAAGATGCTAAGGCATATGGCTCACCATTACTTCACCCAGTATAGGATAGGTAACATGAGAATTTATCACCTTAAGGAAAGATTAAGGAGGGCATTAAGAAGCAAAAAGAGGGGTGACAAACTTGAGATCTTGGCTAATGTTACACTTGCCCAAAAAAGCAACCAATGAAGTACATTTGAGCCAAAAATGGGTATATTTTGGAAAATTTTTGTAAATTTTGATTCTTTTGAATTAGGCAACACAAGAAATTCTGTTGGATGCGCAACGCCACCGGCGCTGCACATTGGATTGGCTCACTCTTTTGACAAAGGGCTTGTAGTTTTGGATTTGGCATGAAAAAAAAAACAAACTTAGAAACTTTCATCAAATTTGGAGGATATCTTGGCCACCAAAAGGGCAAAAAACGCTCAAAAAGTGCCTTCTTTGCCACTTTTTGGACCCACAGGAAGTAGGCTTGGGAGAATTGACTTTTGAAGGGGTAAATCAAATCCAAATCAGAAAAGTCAAAGTGTTCTAGAAGCTAGACAAGTAGAGATTTCTAACAAGCCATCTTGGGTGTAATTTGGATGAGTGGAAGGACTCCAAAAGTAGCCTTGAAGTGGCACTATGCATCAGGCTCAGGGTGCTGTGCATCAGGCAAATTTTTGTCAATTTTGCTTAAAACTCAAAATTTCTCCCAGTTGACTTTTTCTCTTCTCCTTGGTAAATTTGTGATGGTAAATTATATAATGTGATTTGATGAAAAATGACTTGAAGGGGTAGGTACATCAATGAAAAGTGGTTTACAACTGAATGTATCAGTTTCCTTGGTTTTAGAGGAAAGTTGTTCCACTGCCTATTTTCTTGTTCCTAGTTTAGATGTAGTTGAAATAGCTCCTTAACTCTTGGATTCGGCCCCTGATGGATAGCTCAAATGGTTTTGATGCCTATATTATGTGCTTTCTTAATCATTTCTAAAGGTTGGAGTTTAGTGGAAGTGGTGGCACTCATTGAACATTTGTATCAACAGTTTGGCAAGGAATAAAACCAGGTTTCATAGCTATTTTTGTGGGATTCTTGTGACAATGAGTTTATGTATTGTCTATTCTTTGTAATGAGTTTTTCTTGTGATTTATATGTATCCAAATCCATTTTCTCTTCTGAAACTAAATGAATCAAGGTGAATGGACAAAATACATTGTTGTGCTTTGTCTTGGGAATGAATTTGGTTTTCAATGTTTTCAACTGTTTGAAGAGGATTCATAGTTTCTTTATGCCCTCCTCAACTCCTTAGCTGTCTTAACCTACCATCTTAATCCATTTCTAGTACATAAACCTTTGTCTATCTTGCCCCACAAAATATGACTGTATTCGTGAGTTGATTTCTCGAACCCAATCTGCCTTCTCCAATTGATCCAGCAACCAAAATCTAAAAATCAAACGAGAAACCCTAAGCTACAATACCTAGCCTAAATCTACATTAGGTTCAATCATCTCAAGCCCTAATTTCCAATATCGTAATTGAGATTGACAAGGAGAGAGCCCTCTCCCGACCTAGTAGGGCTAGCTACCAAGTTAAGCATGGTTTGATGTTACCCTAGACCTACTTTCCTTCAGCTTGAGGTAGATGCAGACCCTAAAAACCACAAGAGTGTTGATAATTGCAGAATTTTCCATCCCAAAGTGATTTAACATTCCCTTTAGATATGTTTTTGACAGATGAATATACCTATATCTTGTTCAGAAACCTATAACCCTATGAATAATGACCATTATCCCAACATAGACATCTATAACTCCATGTATGGTAGAAATGTTTGACCCATTTGATCAATGTCACTCCCAAAAAGGATATCGTCAACATATTAAAAAGATATCGATAAATTCACATTGTTAATGAATTTAAAGATTACTATCTAATGTGCCCCTTTTGACTCCTTGGTTTCATTATATATACATATTAAGCCTTGAATACCAATATCTTTGAACTTTCTTTAACCCATATGGAGCTTGGTTTAGTCTATGTAACTAGTTTGTATCTTTTGAATGATGAAATCTACTTGGATGTTTGATATACACCTCTTCTTCTAAGACACCATCAGGAATGTTGAATTGATGTCTATTTGATATACTTTGAATTTGGTAAAACAAGTGAATGCTAAAAAAATTATGATTATTTCATGTATGGCTGCATGAGAAAACATTTCTTCAAAATAAATACACTCTACCTATGCATCTACCTTGCATAGCAGTCTAGCTTTATTCCTGACAACTTGTTCATCCTCATTTAATTTGGTTCTAAATACTGGCTTATGCCAATTACATTATTTTATTTTGGTCTAGGTGTAACAACCTTGGTGAAAATTCCATGTAATAAAGTTAAAAACAATAGCTACAGTTGATGGGAAACTTATTCCAAGCTAAATGTTTGTCAACACATCCTAGAGGGTTTTCATTTGGTTTTTTATGGCTAAGGAAATTGGCAAAGGCAAAGGTTAAGGCTCTGGAAAGGCAAAATGGAATTTTTGGAAAATTTATTTATGAAAATAATGGAAATTAGGAAAAAAGGAAGGTGAAAGGTCACAAGTTGCAGGTGAGGAGGAAAGTAAATGAAAATAATGGAAAATGAAGAAAATACAGGACTCATTCATAAAAAGGCTTATGAGGATTAGTTGGTAACATTTTTTCCAGTTGAGTTTTGAAGCTCTCTCATTATTCTCTCTCTCTCTCTCTCTCTCTCTCTCTTTCTCACTCTTGGACACCTACATTTTTCTTTGAGCATTTTGGCATTGGAGAAAGAAAGGAAAAAAAACGGAAGGAGGAAGCAATGATCGAGCAGGGAAAGGCAGCATCAAGCAACTACAATAGGCTTCATTGCAAGTATTGACTTGCATGTGTATTTTCCTTTGCTAGAATTTGCATGCATGGAATTTCATGTGGTTCTTTTCTATCATGGAATGGGTTTTTCCAGGTGTAACAATGTTTTCAACCAAGCCTTCCCATTTCCGAATAGCCATGGTGTGATGGGGTTCTCATGTTTTGGTTGAGTTTGATTGCTAGATCGATTCAAAGATGAGTGGGGTGGATTTTCGAATGATAGAGGACATGGCCTAGTGGTCCATGAACCAAACAATGGATCAAGGTAAAGCCACTAGCCTAGTGACCCATGAGACAGATTGTGGTTTGTGGTAAAGTGAGGATTTTGTTGCCTCGATGGGCCTAGGAATCCTTGCCAGTGAATGGAAGGATATACGGTAAAGCTAAGAGGTGGATTTCTCTCTGTTGGGCCTAGTATCTTGAGTTTGGTATATGTAGTAAATCCTAGAGAGTGGGTCTCATTTTACGGTGCAGTGATCTAGGTTTGGATTGCAGCAAATCTTGAGAGACTAGGAGCCAAGAAAATTCCTCACAGTGTAGGTGGAGAAATTTGGTTGCATCCATGCTTGTTTGGCCTAGTGACCGGTTTCAGATCACAGTAAATCCTGTTGTGATGTGTTCATTGTGTTGGCCTAACGATCGAGGATGGATTACGATAAAGCCTAGGTTTTATTGATGAGGGTGGTGTGTTTTAGCCTCGATATTCCCTGGTTCATTCTTATGGTTTGAGTCCCAGATTCATGCTTGGAATATAGCACGAGGGTGAATGGTTGAAGAGATATTTAGCTTATCCATTTTATTTTCAGGTGGATCATGGTAGTCGCCTCTCTGTTTGGTTTATTGCATTCATTAATGAGAAATTCATTCCCTTGATTTCCATTTGCAAATGTATTGATGTATATGTGGCTTTTGATGGTTGATATGTTTATGGTAATTATGTTTGCATTATGCTGGTTATATGTATATTTTATGACAATAGCTATGGATGCCTCTTAGCATGTTTTTACTTGTAAATGAATGGATAGTGTATCTATGTCCTAATAGATGATAATGAAACAAATGATAAGAGGGAAAAATGGTTCATAGTTATTCTCATATATGTATGAGATCCCTACACTTAATTATGTTATTTACACTTGTAGGTCAACTGTCGATGACATGTTTGACAAAATTCCTAGCATGGCTAGTAGGGGTCTGCTTATGGTCTTGTTTAACTTATTTCCTTTTCATCATTGGTTCCCTATATTTTTAACGATTTCAATTTATCAGTCCATTTTGGGCGGTGGCCTTAGCTCACGGCCTCAAACCATGGCCTAAATCCCATGTTCGCTGGCACAGAACTGGAAATTTTGGTCTCTGGTCACTGGAATGCAAGCTTGTGAGAGGAACTTTAGGTTGCTAGTTTCTCTCTTTCCCATGGAATGAGAGTGACTATGGCCTAAGAGATCCATAAGAGAAGTGGGACCTAGGGATAGGATATCTGAGTAGGTAACATGTCTCCTGAGGGTTTTTTTGATGATGTTGGATGATTGTGTGTGATGTTTCCATCGATTCCACTTCTTTGAGGTCACATAGGAGGTCAAATCTAATCATAGTAGCCTCTCATCTCATGTATAACTTGGATGGCTAGTGACTTGGGTGGATGTGGGAGAAGGGTGCTACAGAGTGGTATAAGAGAATGGTTCAACTCTTGAACTTGATGGGAAGTGTACATTGGTCATGCATGCATGTCATGTGTGTCTCGTACACCTACATTCCATGTGCTTGTAGCATTTTCTTACTGATTGATTATGGTTGAAGTAAGGTTTTCATGGAGAATTTGATATTGATTTCATGAAATGTATTTGTCATGAGTATGTGATTGGTTCCATATGGATAATATGTCATTTACATGTTGATTTTATGTCGCCTACTTACATCATTGTATGTTAGGCTTAAATATTGAAAGTTTGATTACATGTATCAGTCTTTTAGGTTGATTACAAGAATTGATCGCTTATGTTTGATTGCATGCATTTATGCGCATGTGTAGTTGATTAGGAATTTCTTATGCATGTTGTTGGTTGCATGTGGAAATTTGTACAATGAAGTAATGGTTGTTGTCATGCATGAGGTCATAGCATGAAATGTTGATATGGCCTTCAATTGATGACTCGACCCTAGCTAGAATGTTGTTTATGTGTTGATGTACTTACTTGTTATATGTCTATATGTTGATATGATTATGTTATACATGTATCACATTGATTTGATGATCTTGAAGACGAGGTATGCTCCCCGAGATATACTAAGGTATGTTGATTTATTGTGATTTGGTTTACCTAACATATTATGCATTACAGGAAAAAGATCAAACGGCTAGAAATATGGTTGACTACAAAGTCTCTCCATATGAATCCAAAGAGTAGTATGGTTTTAGGAATCCTTCTTATTTGGCACTTACATTACAAAGTTTGAAGGAAGAGATAAGGAGTTGTCAGGTGGATAATGACTAGATCATATAGGCACAAGAGAAGCAAGCAGAGGTTAACGCTATACTTCTTCAGAGTTTGTTAGACTTGTAGGGAAAAAGGCCACTTCAGATCATCCATGGACATGGGGATGGAACTAATGGGGCATATGGCAGTAGGTCCCCTAGTAGACACAGGTCAGATAGATCTGATATAGTGACAGATGGCAGGTTGTTGGAAACTCTGGGTAGGAGGAGCGATGAGTAAAGGTATTATTCTAGTTCTGGTTCTGATAGACATCATGATTGTCATCGGTATCATCCTTATAGGAGGAACGATAGGGGATACTTACCAGATGAGTTTAAGACAGCTAAGCCACCTACTTTTTATCGATATGTGAAGAAGCTAGCATTGAAGAAAGTGTAACTAGGTTTGGTCTTCATAATGACATGATCTTTGTATTTGATGTAATAAAAGTGAATAAATTCTTTTTGTAATCTTGCTACATGGGTTTCATGAGCAAGAAGTGTCTCTAGGTAAAAGACTTCTTCTTGATGTATTGAGGATTTATTTATATGTCAAAGAGTGATGTCATGTATATAGAAACTCTTCATGAGTTTACGTAAATATGTACAAGTCTTCTAAGTTGTCTAACAACCCTCCAAGACCAAGATCAATGCCTCAAAACAAGCCTTTCAAAGTCTACAAGAAAAGAAATAAAGAAATGATCATGTCGGCTCCAAATACATGATTTAAAATATATACTTATGTTATGTTGGCTTGAAGAAAGAAGTCACATCGGTTCATAAGGTAATGTTGGCTCAATTATATGTGCACAACCACTATAAATACCCTATTGGGCTATCTACAAATGAGTAGGACAGAACTCACATAGAGGAGGATTCACAGTCAAGGAATGAAGCCACAAAGAGCCGCAATCAAGAAAAGGAGCTATATTCAAGAGAAGTCACAGTCAAGTGAAGCCACAGTCAAGGTAGCCGCTGTCAAGGGAGATGTAGTGAAGGTCATGGAGCTGTAGTAAGGAGGATGAGGTCTAAGGGTTCAGTTGTATCCTCGAATGGGTTAAGGAATAGCACAATTAAATCCTATCCATTCTCGGCATGGAAATCCCAATATGACAAGGAGTAGTCTTGATCTCGATGGCACTCTTATAGCAGACTAGTCATTGGACAACAGAGATAGATCTACTATCGGATCAATGAATATTATGTCAAACATTATCTCCTCTATATATATTACAGTCTTTCCATGACCTGATCATGAGATAAGGGTTCGATGAAGAGATCCTTGGCATACGTGTCATCATAGTATTCAGATCTAGAATAAGGCAACCTCAACATGCTTCAAGGAATAGTGACAAGGATCATAGTCTTGTTCCTGACTTAATTGCAATCATAGTAATTATAGATCACGATCATATATAATATATATATATATATATATCAGTGATCTCATTGACTTAGAGGATCTCAGTGCAACAAGTAATCCTGGTGATACTATTGTAAAGGAATCTATGTTGTACTAGTGATAAAGGTGATGGTATTGCAGAACATGATGGTGATGATCTATGTGGTGCAGCAAAGATAATGATCTTAGCATTGACACAAAGAAGATTGATGGCTTGGTCTTGGAGAGGCAGAGTGTGTCAAGGTTCATGGTGTTGGTATTCATTAATGGAATCTCTATAAGAAGAATTTACGCATGGGTTTTCCTCTCTAAGAGGGAGAGGTTTTGGCCCTGGCAGATAACCAACCATTTGTGTTATTTGTCTCTTTCATTTGATAGAAGTTGGATGAAGTTAATTTACACATTATAATAATGAAGTAAACAATCAAGCTAAGATAAAATTTCATTAACACTTCACAATTTGTTATCATGTTAAAATATGTGGAGGCTTGGATACTTGGAATGAACAAATTCTTTGAGTTGCATGAGTACATAGATAACATGAAGGCCATAATAGTTATCTTCACCTTGAAAGGTAAAGAAGACATTTCGTTGGAAGATGTGAAGCAGGTTAGAGACATCACTACAAATGATTTGAGTTAGCGAGAGTTCAAGAGGGCTTTTAGGAAGAAGTACTTATCAGAAAGGTACTACAACAGTAAGGCTAAGGAATTCTATGAGCTAAATATTGGATCAATGACAGACAAAGAGTACATGACCATGTTTCTGGATTTACTAAGGTATGTACGATATCTTACTGATGATAAGGCTAAAGTTCAAATATTTGTCAGTGGTTTGTCATTAGCGTTTAGAGATACGATTGAGTATGATGAGCCTTGATTACTTGAAGAAGTTATTAGGAAACTAAATAATCTCTATGAGCAATCAAAGCATAAGAATGAATCTCAGCAAGAATGGAAGGGAAAAGACAAAGGTAAATGTAAATGGTAGCCTAATAGGACAAAGCCTTCGCATGCACATGAGAAAGAGAATGTGCCACCACAAAATAAGTTTAATGCAGCTAGGTAGGGACATGGGTCACATCAGCAACATAAAGGTGAGGGAACTGGTTGGTTGGAGTGTTGGACATGTCGCAAGGAACACCTTAAATGAGATTTTCCACAAACTCAGGGTGGTAGGCCTAAGATATATAGTGAATAGGAGGCACAAAGTGTTGAGGATGTTGGTTAGTGCATTCAAAATATCTATGCAGGAGTGAACAACAAGCAGGAAAAACACCAGGAATATATCATTGAGATGGATGGTAATCTTTGTGATCAATTTATTTCTATTTTGATTGACCCATGGTCTAATTATAGATATGTTAGTCCTTACTTGGTGGATAAGTGTCATTTGACTAAGGAAATTATTGCAGAGTCTTGGTTAGTATAGTTGGCTACAGGCACAAAGAAACGAGTTCATAATTAGGTAAGAGCTTGTGCATTTGACTTGAATGGTATGTCTATCGCAACACATTTGAATGTATTACCATTGGGTTCATATAGTATGTTGTTGGGCATGGACTGGTTGTATATTCACAAAACCAAGGTAGACTCTTATGACAAAGCCATTGAATGTGTTGATGACAATGGAGAACCAAGAGTCTTCTAGGGAAAGAAGAAAGCCACATTAGTTAGGATTGTGACAACTATGCAAGCAAAGCGTAGTTGCAAGAAAGGGTGAAAGTTATTTGCAGTGCACATTTCTAGTGATAAAGGTAAGGAAGCTGAGGATGCATATGTGTTGAGTAGATACCCAGTTATACAATAGTTCATGGATATATTTCCAGAGGAAACTACAGAGTTTCCACCTTAGATGGAGGTAGAATTTTCTATTAAGTTAGTGCTAGGGGAAGCTCCAACATCGAAAGCACCTTACAAAATGAGCACACTTGAGTTGGTTGAGCTAAATTTTTCATTGAAGGAAATGTTGGGCAAGGGATACATTAGGCCAATTGTACCACCTTGGGGCACACTAGTATTGTTTGTGATTAAGAAAGATTGTACTCTTAGATTATGCATTGATTACAAGTAGTTGAACGAAGTGACTATCAATAATATGTACCCTTTGGCGACGATTGACGACTTGTTTGATCAGCTAAAGGGAGAAACAATGTTCTCAAATATTGACTTGAGATCTGGATACCATCAGGTACACATCAAATAAGAGGACATCTCCAAGACTACATTCATGACTGGTTATGGGCATTATCAGTTTTTTGTTGTTCTATTTGGCTTAGCTAATGCTCTAGCTACATTCATGTGCTTCGTGAATAATGTGTTGTGTCCATATTTCGATAAGTTTGTTATTTTGTTCATTGATGACATACTTGTATATTCCAAAAATGAGAAAGAGCATGCCAAGCATTTAGTAGTAATGTTGGGGTTTTTGAGGGAGCATCAGTTCTATGCTAAGCTCAACGAGTGTAGTTTCCTTTAGAGTGAGGTAAACTACTTGGGACATTTTGTCTCCAAGGAGGGCATTGCAATAGATCCAGAAAAGATAAGGGCCATCATGGAGTGGGTAACTCCTAAAAGTGTGGATGAGGTAAGATATTTCATGGGTTTGGCAAGCTATTACAGGAGATTCATCGGGAACTTCTCAGATATTTCTTATCTTATCACATCATTGCAAAGGAAAGGTAAGTAGGTTGAATGGACAGAGGAGTGTGATGGTAGCTTTGAGCAATTTACATAGTTCTTGACACATGCACCAGTACTACAAATTACAAATCCAAACAAAGACTTTGTCGTATGCACAGATACTTGCAAGAGAGAGCCTCATGGAGTCCTTATCCAAGATGGGCATCTAGTATGCTATGAGTCCCAGAAACCAAACGAGCATGAGGAGAACTACCCGACACATGCTCTTGAATTGGCAGTGATTATACATGCATTGAATATGTGGAGGAAATATATTCTTGGTAGTAGGTTTGTACTTATTAGTGGTCACAGTAGGTTGAGGTATTCATCTGATCATCCAAATATGAACACTAGGCACACTAGATGGTTGACCACAATCAGCGAGTTTCATTTTGAGATTAGCACATCAAAGGTAAAGATAACAGGGTGGCAGATCCTCTTAGTAGACAGGTACATGCACATCACTTGGAAGTTATGAGATCATATGGGATAGACTTACAGGATAGGATCTTGCAGGTAGGTCAATGCGATGTTAGGTATATGGATATTGTGCACATGTTGTAGCAGGGTACTGGTACATGTATAGGTGTAGGTATAGGTACAAGTGTAGCTGCACAGGGTATTGATTATTGTCTTATAGTGGATGGATTGGTCAGGTTCTAATACAGGATATATGTACCAAATAAAAGTTAGCTCAAGAACGTGATATTGAGGGAGTTTCATGTGAAGCTTTATTCAAGTCACCCAGGTTATTAGAAGACACTCACAGAGGTGAAGAGATTTTACTATTGGCCAAATTTGAAGAGGGATGTAGGAGAGTTTGTGGTGGGGTGTTTCTACTGTCAGTGAGTGCAAGTAGAGTGTAAACATTTAGGGGGGCTTCTACAACCAATCGTGATTCTAGAGTGGAAATGGGAGGTCAGTTCTAGGGATTTCATTACAAGGTTGCCGAAGATACTAAAGCAGCATGATTCCATTATGGTTATTGAAATTAACAAAGGTTGCACACATCATTCTAGTGAAGTCTACATTCTCAACTAGTTATGTGGCACAGGTATTCATCAGAGATGTAGTTAGACTACACGGTGTTCCAAAGAAGATTGTGTCAGGTAGGGATGCGAAGTTCACTTCCAATCTTTGGAAGGAGTTATTTGTAGGTTTGGGCACAAACTTGGCCTTCAGTACAACTCATCATTCATAGACAAATGGACAAAAAAGGAGGGTCAATAGGATATTGGAGTACATGTTGAGGATATATGTGATGCATCAACAATGGAGGTGGGAAGAGTATCTCCCTTTGCTAGAGTTCACATACGACAACTGTTATCAAGAGTCATTGATGATGAGTCCTTTTGAGGCATTGTATGGGTAGAGTTTTAACACTCGTATCATTTGGAGTGATATGGTTAGCATGATATTGATTGGACTAGATATGTTGGTCGACATGGAACAAGAAATGCATGTGATTAAGAAGAATCTAAACGAAGAACATGGTAGGAAAAAGAGTTATGCAGATAGGAACACATTGTTCAAGGGGTTCTAGGTTGGGGAACATGTGTACTTGCGCATTAAACCAAAAAAGATTTCCTTGCATATTGGATCATGTGCTAAGTTGGAACCATATTTTTGTGGACCCTTAAGTATTATTAAGAGGATTGGGCCAGCAACCTATCAACTTGCACTGCCTCTGACAATGAAAGTCCATGACGTTTTCCATGTATCTTTGCTTAACAATTATGTTAAGGATGTTAATCATGTGATTGACTGGTTTGTATTACAAATGGAACCAGATGGAGAATTCTAGCTAGAGCCTCAGTGTATATTGCAGAAAAAGCTGCTCATGCTCTAGAACTGAGCAATCGAGAAAGTTAAAGTGAAATGGAAGAACTTTGGGTCGAATGAATCTACATGGGAAATCAAAGATTAGATGCAGCCTATGTATCCTTCCTTGTTTCCTGGTTGAGGAAAAGAAGCTTCGATATGGTGGTGTCGTATATGCTTTATGGTGGTTTGATATATGCTTTTTGGTGGTTTGGGATATGTTTTATGGTGGTTTGGTATATGATTTATGGTGGTTTGATATATTCTTTATGATGTTTCGATATATTCTTAGATATGGTGTTTAGTATATGTTTTGATATTTTCTTTGGTATATGAGTTGGTATATGTTTTTTATATATTTTGATGAGGTTGCTATATCTACATATGCATATGAATGTAAATACTGCCATGGGCTATGTTATAAAGCTCCACTATGTGGTATGGGTGTTATGTCATTATGATTATGTTTTCATGTTAATATGCTACCATGTGGTTATGTTATCATGATGGTATGATGTCATGTGGATTAGAACTTAGTAGGATGATCATTGTAAATACCGTAATGAGCTATGTTATAAAGCTCTACACTGTAAGGTCTGTTGTCATGTTGCCATGATGTTTTTCTTTTGACCAATTCTTTCATTATAAATACTGCATCGAGTTGTGGTATAAAGCTCCATAAGAAGTATTTCTTCTTTCAAGTAGGTTGATGAGGTATGTGTGGGGTTGAACACTCAGGATGGTGTCCCACAAGGGGGAGGGTTTTGTAACATCCCTGGAGAAAATTCCATGTAATAAAAGTTGAAAACAATAACCACAGTTGATGGGACACTTATTCCAAGATGAATGTTGGATAAGACATCCTAAGGGGTGTTCACTTGGTTGTTTATGGCTAAGGAAATTGGCAAAGGAAAAGGATAGGGATTTGGAAAGGAAAAAAGGAATTTTTGGCACATTTATTTATGAAAATAATGGAAGTTATGAGAAAAGGAAGGTGAAAGGTCACATATTGCATGTGAGGAAGAAAATGAAGGAAAATAACGGAAAATGAAGAAAATAAAGGCCTCATTCATAAAACGACTTCTGAGGATCAGTCGATAATGTTTTTGTTAGTTGATTTTTGGATCTCTCTCATTATTTTCTCTCTCTCTCACTCAATCTTAAAGGCATAGAGTTTTATTGGAGTATTTTGGAAATGGAGCAAGAAATTTAAAGAAGCCAAGTGGAAGCAAATATCAAGCAAGGAAAGGCAAGATCAAGTAGCTACAACAGTCTTCATTACAGGTATCGACTTACTTGTTTATTTTCCTTGCTAGATTTGGCATACATGCCATTGCATGTGGTTCTTTTCTATCATTACATGGGTTTTGCTAGGTGTAAGAGTGTTTTTAGCCTAGCATTTCCATTTTCGGATAGCCATGATGTGATGGGGTTCTCATAATTTGGTTGAGCTAGATTACCGGATCGATTCGAGGCTGAGTGGGGTAGATATTTGAATGCTATATCACATGGCCTAATGGTTCCTGAACCGGATTATGGATCACGATAAAGCCACTAGCCTAGTGACCTCTGAGCTAGACTGTGGGTTGTTGTAAATCCAGGATTGTGTTGCCTCAATGGGCCTAGGAATCCTTTTCGGTGAATGGAAGGATATAAGGTAAAGCCAAGAGGTCGATTTCTCTTCATTGGGCCAAGTAATCCTAGGTTTGGTATATGTGATAAAGCCTAGAGAGTGGGTCTCGATTTAGGGCCTAGTGATACAGGTTTGAATTGCGATAAATGCCGAGAGACTAGGAGACATGAAAATTTGCCACAGTGTATGTTGGGACTCAGAAATGTCATATTTTCATCCACCTTTTTCTTACATCTCATCATCCCATTAACCATTTATCATATCATTTTCATACATACATTTGGGTTTCACCTTCTTATTTTCCATTTTATTCTTTTTTGTATTACAAGTGAATTTATGATTAATTATTAGAAAATGTACACATTTTTATATATATCTCAAGAATATGTGAGTTTTGTGATGTGTAGGAAATATGTGAAGAATTAATTCCAAGAGACTTATCCATATCTCCTCCACCATATTAAGGAGATAATTATGCAAGCCTATTCCTAAGGAGAAAAGCATGGAGGATTTGGTTGGCATATCTTATCCAATTCCTAAGGAGAAAATCATGGAGGATTTGGTTGGCATATCTTATCCAACATATGTGAGAAATTTATGGAAGATTCAAAGGGATCATATTTTGTAATAATGGGAAAGTAGTTAAAAATGCTTGAGATATTTGTGGGATCATATTTTGTAATAATGGGAAAGTAGTCAAAAATGCTTGAGAGATTTGTGGGATCATATTTTGTAATAATGAGAAAGTAGAGAGATTAGTGGATGATCATTATAATCATCCCATTGTATAAATAGGAGTACAATCTCCTCCATTTGTAATCTGGAAGTTTTTATAATCTTAGAATTTTGGATATTTTAAAATAAAGGATCATACTTCAATTTTGCTTCTATATCTGAGTCTCCATTGAAGTGGTGTGCTGGTGGAGTTATGGAGGGCCCCCATGGCCTCACTTGCATGCTTATTTGTTTATAATTTACTTTATATCTTTGTTTGATTTCAGCTTTCAAGTTTTATTAAATGTTCTAATATTGGAAGAGTCTTATTTGAAGGTGTTCTTGTAAGAGAACTGTAAGATTTCATACAATTATTAGATCTAGGTTTATTTCATTTCAACTTTTAACTTCTTATTAGATGTTCTAATTTTGAAAGAGATCTTAATGAATATGTTCCTGTAAGGGGACTTTAAGATCTTGGATAAATTAGGAATCTTTCTAGACCTATATATTTTAGATAAGCACTTCTAATTTTACCTTCCCGGGTTGACATTAAATTAAACTCTAATTTGCATCTGTATTTTAGACCACACATTTTGGCACCATTGTTGGGGAAGTGCAACTAGAAGGATTTAGTATTTATTTTATGCATTGTTTTTTATGGACTAATTTGTGGAACTTGGTGACATCAGATTCGTAATGGAGTTCAAAGTTTGGAGCATTATTTTTTTCATTTTCGCACATATATAATTTAAATTCAGTTTTTATTTTAAACCCCCAACCCACCCCCCCCCCCCCACCCCCATTTCTCACTAATCCATCTATGGATGAGGACTTTGACAATGTTGAACAGATACTTCTTGGAGAGCAAGGACAATAACCTTGAGCCAACTCTAAGACAGGATTCTCACATACTTGCAAAACATAATGTAAAATTTTTAAATCTTGATGTGAGTATGTTCGATTTTTTAGTCCGTAGATGGCTTCACTAGAAGCATGCTTTTACTTAGAAAATAAAAGATCTTTTAAGTTAATGTAGAATAGATTAGAAGAATAAAAATGAGATCTCATTAGAAGTCATTAGAAGTCATTATCATTAGAAGTTTTTAGTTTTGTTTTCAAAAAATAAATCATCATGAATAAATTCAGTGGCACATCTTTGCATTTCTATGTCTTGTTTCTATATCACGGGTGAGCCAGCAGCCTGATTATCGGAAAGATTCGTCTTCCGAGAGTCTAAATGCCCCCGCGACATTGCAGAAAGAGTGTAGATAATGCAAGGTTTTGTCACAGATCTTAATTGTGTTTTTTTTGTTGCAAATCTTAATTGTGTTTTATCCATCCACGCTAACCTGCATAAATAAAAATAAATCAAGAGATTAGTATGCTCTCTTCCCGCGCTTCGTGCGACCTGGAAGATCAGAAAATATATTGATTTATTTCAAATAAAAATACTCTCGCTGGAAAACTAATCTGCAATGCGATAATAAAGAATTTTGTGAATGAGAAAAATATCATCTTTTGAGAATTTTTCTTTATTAGTTTTTAATAAATAGAATTGTGTTGATTTTACCATTTCAAAAAAAAAAACTCAACTTAAATGATAAATTGAAAAAAAAAATTATGTTTTTTTTTTTTTTTAATTTGTTGATAAAAGAAAATAATAATAATAATAATAATAAATTAAAAAATCAACATGAAAAAAAAATCAAAAATCTGTCTTCATTACATTTGATAATTTCTTTTTAAATTTGTTGTTTAAAAAAAAATAAAAAAAAAATAAAAACATTCACAAAATTCACGCAAATTTGAAAAAAAAAAAAAAATGGAACACTTAGAAACAAATTTTGAGGAACGATTTATCAAACATTTGGAGGATTCTATAAATGATTATTATCTTGTTTCAATACCTTCGAGTTGGCATAACATATTTCTATTGAATGCTTTTATATCACATAGTAATATGCACACCACAACAGAGCTTTCTAATGCCAATCTTTTTGCCGAGCATATTTCATCTGACACAAACAAGGAGTATTACTTTTCATGGTTATTTTCAGAATGGATTGATTTTAATATCATGATTAAGTCAATTTCAACACTTTGATTTTCCTTAATATGTTTTATTTGGTATGAAATTTTTGCGTAAGAATCATGAAGGAAATGGCCACTTCTTCTTGAACACGCTTATGTTTTCTTTCTGCCAAGTTTTTTTACAAGTTACAGGAAAATCAAGTGATCATAAGGAGATCACATTGTGACGACAATTGGTCTTCCAAAGACTACAATTCATGAAAAATTCTAAAGACACATCCAACTCCACAACCACTACCTTGCACCTCCCTTTTTGATGCAGATTTTGAATTCCACCAATTGTAAATCCATAAAGCATGACATTTCCATATCCATTTTTCCCAGAAAGAGTTCATCTTCATACACCATGTATTTTTCGCGACTTCATACATTTTTTCCTTCTATTTTTCCTTTTTAATAAAACTCATTCCCTTTCCGTGATTACAATACCTTGTTTTCCTCGCCATGCTGATCCTCACTTCTTGTCTATGAGTTCTTTTCATTTATAGTCCTACCAAATATTTTTGTACAAACTCGCATTGACTGATGTGGGATTCCTTAAGGCCCACCTTTCAACAAGTCTTGCCCAATCGACATCAACACCTTATCTGGGAAATATAGTAGAGTTCCTTTTGAGTACCTAGAGGCTTGCATGCGTTAATGGCAAGTTCTCTCACTGACGATCATGGGAATACATCAATGTCCCTTGATCTTCAGATCTTGCAAGTGGCTTGACCTCGACACATCCATTTGCACTTTGCAAGATGTACTCTGGTACCTTGGCACTCATTGACATCAATGGTGAGTTTCCACGCATTGGTTAACGACATACATCAATGGGTGGTAATCCAATGATTTCTATTCATGCTCAACATCGACACATTCATTCGCATGCTTAGAATTGTACCATCGGGTTTGTAGCGGGTGAAGACTATACACTTTGTCACGACTCCCTCAGCATTTACAGCAGTATGCATTCTGATCTATGAGTACCACAGTTCCACTTTCAGCATTTATCTTTTCCATGATTCAGCATTAGCAGTTCAGATTCCTTCATCTCCTAGGATCCAGTTACAACAACACCAGCCACATTTTCCCAATCCAGCAGCAGCAACAGCTACATTCCTCTTGCATAGTTCATCATTCTTGGGTAAGTAGAGGTATGTTGTTTTCTAATCTTTAATCATGCAATTCCTTATATGCTAACTTGAATATTTTGGAAAATTCCCTCACCATGCTACATTTCCTTTCATGAGCCATGTCAAGTTGCATGAGGACATGCAATCAATTCAGTTGAGGGGGGGGGAGAACTATATTCACTTCCATGATTCCATTTCTTCACCACACTACATATTCACTTCCATGATTCCATTTCTTCACCACTATCACTCCAGTTTTTTTCTCATTTACCATTCACCAACATTAATTTTCCAATGATACTTTGTTACACTTTACTTCATACGTAATATTGGCATGCTTCATTAATATTACAAAAGGGATTTCTTATGAACATTGATAGATTATGATTTCCAGTGAGTGTTTACATTATTATTGAAGAAAAGAGAACTGAAAACAAAAAGAATGTTGTTAACACAAGAACCAACATTCTTTGTATTCATGGTTGTCACACAAGAACCAACCATAAGAAAATGTAAATTGTTACTCATGTCTTTCACATATCCTGGAAACATTTATTATTAAAAGACATCATCATGTAAAGCCAAAGTTCAAGATGCCAAATGTTCTTAAAGAGACTCATGCATGGTTGCATGAGGACATGCAACAAGTTCAGTTGGGGAGGATGTTGGGACTCAAAAATGTCATATTTTCATCCACCTTTTTCTTACATCTCATCGTCCCATTAACCTTTTATCATATCATTTTCATACATACATTTGGGTTTCACCTTCTTATTTTTCATTTTATTCATTTTTGTATTACAAGTGAATTTATGATTAATTATTAGAAAATGTACATATTTTTATATATATCTCAAGAATATGTGAGTTTTGTGATGTGTAGGAAATATGTGAAGAATTAATTCCAAGAGACGTATCCATATCTCCTCCACCATATTAAGGAGATAATTACGCAAGCCTATTCCTAAGGAGAAAAGCATGGAGGATTTGGTTGGCATATCTTATCCGATTCCTAAGAAGAAAATCATGGAGGATTTGGTTAGCATATCTTATCCAAGATATGTGAGAGATTTATGGAAGATTCAAAGGGATCATATTTTGTAATAATGGGAAAGTAGTTAAAAATTCTTGAGAAATTTGTGGGATCATATTTTGTAATAATGCGAAAGTAGTCAAAAATGCTTGAGAGATTTGTGGGATCATATTTTGTAATAATGGTAAAGTAGAGAGATTAGTGGATGATCATTATACTCATCCCATTGTATAAATAAGAGTACAATCTCCTCCATTTGTAATCTAGAAGTTTTTGTAATCTTAGAATCTTGGAGATTTTCAAATAAAGGATCATACTTCAATTTTGCTTCTACATCTGAGTCTCCATTGAAGTGGTGTGCTGGTGGAGTTATGGAGGGCCCCCATGGCCTCACTTGCATGCTTATTTGTTTATAATTTACTTTATGTTTTTGTTTGATTTCAGCTTTCAAGTTTTATTAAATTTTCTAATATTGGAAGAGTCTTACTTGAAGGTGTTCTTGTAAGAGAACCGTAAGATCTCATACAATTATTAGATCTAGGTTTATTTCATTTCAACTTTTAGCCTCTTATTAGATGTTCTAATGTTGAAAGAGATCTTAATAAATATGTTCCTGTAAGGGGACTTTAAGATCTTGGACAAATTAGGAATCTTTCTAGATCTATATATTTTATATAAGCACTTCTAAGTTTACCTTCCGGGGTTGACATTAAATTAAACTCTAATTTGCATCTGCATTTTAGACCACACAGTGTAGGTGGATAAATCTAGTGGCATCCATGCTTGTTTGGACTAGTGATCGGGTGGAGATCACGGTGAAGCCTGTTATGATGTATTCATTGTGTTGGCCTAGTGATATGGGATGGATTATGGTAAAACCTAGTTTTTGTTGATGAGGGTGAGGTGGTTTAGCCTCGGTATTCCCTGATTGGTTCTTTTGGTTTGAGTACCACATTCATGCTTGGAATATGGCACAAGGGTAAATGGCTGAAGAGAGATTTGGCTCAGTGATTCTATGGTCAGGTGGAATGTGTTAGTCCCCTCTCTGGTTGATTTATTGCATTCATTAATGAGAAATTCATTCACTTGATTTACATGTGAAAATGTATTGATGTATATGTGGATTTTGATGGCTAATATGTTTATGGTAATTTTGTTCCTATTATGTTGCTTATATGCATATTTTATGAAAACAACTATGCATGTCTCTCATCATGTTTTGACTTGTAAATGAGTGTACAATATATCTATAGCCTTATAGATGATAATGAAACAAATGAAATGAGGGAATAATGGTTCATATCGATTCTCAGATAAGTATGAGATCCTTACACTTAATTCTATTGTTTACACATGTAGGTTACATGTTGATGATATGTTTGACGAAATGCCTAGCATGGCTAGTAGGGGTTTGGTTATGGTCTTGTTAATATTATTGCTTTTGCATCATTGGTTCGCTATATTTTTAATGATTTCAAGCTATCACTCCATTCTGGGCAGTGGCCTAGGCTATGGGCTTGAAAAAGTGGCTTAAATCCCAGGGTTGCTCGCAAAAAACTGGAAATTTTGGTCTCTAGCCGCTGGCAGGTAAGCATGTGAGAGCGACTTTAGGTTCTTGGTTGCTCTGTTGCACATAGCATGAGAGGAACTATGGCCTAAGAGATCCAAAACACCAGTGGGACCTAGGGACAAGTTGTTTGAGTGGCTGACATATCTTGTGATGGTTCTGTTGCTAATGTTGGATGACTTTGTGTGATGTTTCCATTGATTTCCCTTCCTTAAGGTCACATAGGAGGTCGAATATGATCATGGTAGCCTCTCGTCTCATATTTACCCCTAATGGCTTGTGACTTGGGTGGATGTGGGAGGAGGGTGTTACACTAGGCATAAGTTCCCATGTTTTATTTTTCTCTATCTTGTTTATTTCTTCTTTCATAATATTGACCCAATGCTTATCTTGACTAGCTTAGGAAAAATATTTGGGTTTTATTTTGGACAACAATGTTAGATTTGCATGCCTCGTGTGCTAACAAATCTTCTTCTAGTTTGAAATCCTGATTCTTTATTACGATGGATTTGATTTTCTATGTGAAATTTTTATGAATACGTGGATGGATTTTCGTGTTTCTGAGGTTCAATTTCCTCCTCTTCTCTATCTTTCACTTCGTGTTCTTCCTCTTCTAATTATATGCTTGTTGCCTCATCTAATTAAAAATTTCTTTATTACTTTCCTACTTGTGGAAATCATTAATTTATCCTTACATCAAGTCTTTCCAATATCTTATGTAATGTTTTTTTTTAACACTTATATCCTATTCTTGGGGATAAGTAACCTAATAATATTCTTTCATCAACTCTGGAGTCAAACATTCCCAAGTATACTTCATTTCTTTTGGTACAACACTTTCTTCCAAAAAGATTCAGATGTTTGAGTGAGGAAGTTCCACATTTCCATTGTTCATAAGGAATGTTATCGCTATTTAGTCTAAGTTGATCTATATTTAATATGTAAGCTATTGTTTGGTCTTCTTCTCCCCAAAGTGTGTCTAGAGGCACTACTTCATTTAGCATAACTCTTGCTATTTCCTTAACTATTTCATTCTTTCATTCAAAAACCATATTCTAGCAATAAGGACTTCTACTAAAAATTATCTTCCGATTACATGTTTTTCATAGAATTAATCTAATTCATTTTAGGTAAACTTTCATAATTTATCGTATATCAAGCACTTGATCTTTAGATCCATTTCATTTTCAATTTCAGCTTTGAATATTTTGAACTTATTAAAAGCTTCTCACTTTTATTTGGCAATATAACCCATGATTCCATTGTATAATCCTCAAGAGAGAGCATACAATATCTTTCATCTCTTAATATTTGGGTTTGTCTAGGGCTACAAACATTTTTATGGATTAGCTCCAGTTTCCTAGTTGATGCATATTCCTATGACAGAAAGTGGACCCTTATCTTCTTGCTAGGGTGACATAGCTTGCAAATGGAATTACCTAGCTTTGATATTTTAGGAAGGCGTCCTTATGATTCTATTTTGTGGAATTTTACCAAACTATCAAAGCTCATATACCCAATTCTTCTATACCATAACTAGATTTTATCCTCTTTCACCATGCAATAATTTTTCATACCTCCATCAAGAACCTATGCATTGCTAGGCATCATAATTTCTTTTATTATTGCTTTCCCTGATTCATCTTTCCTTATTTTGCATCCCTTACAGTGAAATGTGAAATGTGAAGTCATATCCTTGGTTACACGTTTGACTTAAACTCAATAGATTATGTTCTATAACTCCAACTTATAAAACATTTTCAAATTTAGACTTTCTATTGTTAAGGAAAACAATTACTTTGCCCACTATTCTATCTAGTGCATTCTTGCTAAAGCCATTCCTCCTTTGTCTTCCTTTAAAGAGACAAATACTTTTGTGCCTTGTCATATGCTTTGAGAACCCATTGTCCATATACCGCTATGCTTCTTGGTTCTTCTTATATAATGCGAATCCACATTCTTCATATATTAGTTTTTTGTTTTCCCACCTCTTAGCATTATCTTCTTGTATTATTTGCTTGCAAAAATGTTTGATAGGAATATTAATTAGGAAACTTCTACGATATATTTCCTTGTGTCCAAAGTTATTGCATTTGTAGCATTCTATGAGATTCAACAAAGGTGTAAAAAAATTGTATCCTTTAGCATCCATTTCATTGGATCTTTTTTATATGTTTTTTACATGTTCATACAATGTCTTTCCTTGTTTCCAAAATTATTGCATTTGTAGCATTAGATGTGATTCAACGAAGGTACAAAAGAATTTTATCCTCTAGCATCCATTTCATAGGAGCTTTTTGATATGTTTGTTACATATTCATTCATGGGAGTCTTGTAATATCTTATTTTTGTTCTTCTAGCACAGATATTTCTTCTTCAACTTATTTTCTTATGGAAAAAATTGGTACCACAAAAAATATAACAATAAAAGAAGATTTGATACTTGGATGCACAAGACCGTCTTGGTGGGATGATTTGTTGAATGTTTTTCTGTCATGTTGATCCTTTATTATACTTTTAGTTTTTTTGTGTAGCTTATGAGGTTGTCTTTTGCTAGTTCTTATTTTTGTCAATGCCTCTTTTTGTATTGTTTTACTATCTTTTGAACACATTTTCATGGTTGTTAGGTTGTCCATTTTCTGAATATTTTGTTCTTGACTCTCCTTTGAATATATCATGGTTCTCATTATGCACTTACCTTATTTGATAAAGGCACATATCTAGAAGATGCAAATATTGTTCAATATTTAAATCACTTTTAGGTTCTGATTCAACTATTTTGTTCTATTTTTGTAGATCCTTTCTAAAGGATAAAACTTCTACTTATAGCTTCTCATGATATCTCTTCCATTCTATCAACTATTTTGTAAGGGTTTCTTATTTTCTTTTTTCCTCTTCAAGTTCAATTTTTAGGAGGATAGTTTCTTCTTCATTTAAATTTGGTCTCCCTTCTAATATTTGTGAGATATTTCCTTTCTTAAGGGTGCATCCTCATATTCTAATCTTTCAAAACTTCTCTGTTTCTCCTTTAGCTAATTTATTATCATTTCTTCAATTATTTTTTCTTCTACTCATTGAACCATTAGAAACTGATTGATTCTTCATGAGAAAAATGCTTTTGCTTTTCTACATTTTTCAATGGTTCCTTCAACCTTTTCGACTTTCTTCTAAGCCTCTTTATTTCTTCTAGTGTACTGAAAATTCATTGATTTTTCATAAGAATAATAATTTTCCTTTCTACATTTTTCAATGGTTCCTTCAACCTCTTGGTATTTCTTCTAAGCCTCTTTATTTGATCTAGAGAACTCATAAGTTCACCTGCAAGGTATACTTACTAATATACTTAGTTTCTATGGCCATGACTAGAAATTATTCTTGCTATTCAACAAATATATGTCCAATAGCTTCTTTAATGAGAAAATATCTTCCTTGGAATAGAAGCTTTTCTTCTTGAGATGATTTCCCTTTTTATATTTGTGATATATGCTCCCATACATACATTCTCATTACCTTTCATGACCTTCCCCTTTAGTATATGGAAATTTAGAAAAAAATTCTGAAATTTACCACAATAAAATATTTTAAAGGGCAATTTAGCTTTGCACTTAAGCTTCTTTACTAATTCAAATTTCTTTAGATTTGATTCATAGTTGGACAAATATGGGGTCTAATGTTCATTTATTTTCTTTGACACTGTAAAGGAAGATTCCTTTGATCCTAGCTTCTCTTTTCCTATAATACTTTCATAAATTATGAGGATTCCATGTAGTTCATCCATATTTAAAGCTTATATATCTTGCATATTTTTAATGGGTAAAACTATAACGTTCAATTTTAGGGAATTTTTTGAACAATTACTGCTTCATCAACATTTTCATCATGTCATTTAATAGTGTTTACAATTTGATCTAGTCAAAGAAAAATCTTGCAATATCTTCATGTTGCTTCATCTTTATACTTTTAGACTACATTTTATGCATTTGAAGATTGGCTTTCTATAGTTTTTCATTTCCTTCATAGTTTCTCTAATGCTTATCCTATATGTCATTGGAACATTTACACTCATCACCTTAATGAACTTATATTTAGCAAGACAACATAGACTTGCATTCATTACCTTTGCATTGTTTATAAGGGCCCTTTTCCCATCTTGATATGTTAGAGAAGTTGTTGAAACTCTTGGCCAAATATTAATACCAAGATGAATCAAATATGCTACCATTATTATTTTCCAGACAACATAGTTGGTTCCATTAAAGAGCGTTGCTATGTTAAAAAGGAATCCATCATAACTAGCTATTGGTTCCCTTAAGATCTACCTTCTAGTGGTTAAATTGTCTCTAAACTAACCCATTTAATAAGAAGTTGGTTGAATTAGTCTAATACAACTCTCTACAACTAAATCATCCAATTACAGTAAGACATAAATCCCATGAGAGCATTGAACATATGATTAATGTGAAAACTCATCTAAGGGAAAAACAAAAATTTTCTTTTAATTAATTAGCTTATATAGACACCAACCTACTATTACAATCTTTGTAGTAACCCACACAGAAAATGTTGTCAAATTCAAAAGCACCAACTTACATGAGACCCCAATCCCTTCATTTTTACAAACACCAACTTTAAAAACACACCACTACTACCCTCAAATTTGATACCATCTGTTTTGTGGAAATTCTTTTGAGCCACCTTCTTTCTATTTGGTCTTTAATTGTGCTCATCCATAATTTTTTGGAGACATCTTCATTCTTCTCCGATCTTTAATTCTCTATAAATCGTTAAACTTCTCTAACTCCCTCTACTGCTATATTTGCATTTGCAACAACTCAATTCATCACAGAATACTTCAAATTTGAGTTTCTCTCTTTGTGATTTGGTTCTATTATCCACATCGACACCTCTTCTCACACTACACAGCATAGCACCCTTCATTTGTTCAGTCTCGGTTTTCTTTAACAACACATCGACATGATTTTTGGTTTCTTTATATTTCACTTATATTTCACTTCATGCCTGCTTAGCTTGGGTTTCCCGTCTGCCCGCATACAATCACGTTCCTTTATTTATTTCTCGAAATCATTTGACGAGCCTTAGCCATTAGCACCCAGGAGTTAAACCGTGAGAGGATATGCCCGTGGTCATAAATTATTGCTCCAATGAATCTATAGTTTGGGTTGCTTATTGCATTCACCCTTTCAGGCTACTGGATGCATGAATACCGGATAACTTTCCATAGTATAGAGGATATATTGTATTACATTTTCTTATCAAATTATGTATATAAAACTAGTAAAAAGATTTTGATAAAACTAGTAAAAAGATAAAAATAATATTGACTTATTGTGCTTATTTTATGATATTTGTGTGGAATATAATATATTTAAAAACTTATTACAGGAATATTTATTTTCTTACATCCTGACTCCTTTCTCTATTCATTGTTTGAGTGGGAAATTGGAGATTAAAAATTCAAATTATCTCAATCCTCTGCAATTCATTCAAGAGGGTCTACTTTCAATTAAAGTGACTACAAATTCTAGAACACAGAAGAAAACATCGCTAGAAGGTCTGAGCTTGCTTGAAGTCCACAAAATCATTAATGGTGAAATTTGGTGCGAAAACAACGAGAGGCTCTGCATTAGAGAGGTTGAAATTTCATACATCAATGAAGGTGATGTACAAGCAACCGAACGATCAATGGACGCTACACCACTATGCGAATCAGGAATCTACTATTCCTTTCTCAACCTTCTGCCTCACAGCTACATAAAAAATAAACCCTCATTTCACTCCATAAGGCAAGGAAATCACAACTTCATAGCGACAAACAAGGATACCGTGTTTCTCAACCTTCTGCCTCACAGCTACATAAAAAATAAACCCTCATTTCACTCCATAAGGCAAGGAAATCACAACTTCATAGCGACAAACAAGGATACCGTGTTATATGTATAAAATTTTAACTATATTGAGGTGGCAAGGCTCTCAATCGCTACGAATTGCAAATAAACAAAATTATCTGATAAATGTTTCCAGAGCATAGCCGGCAAACAAAACAGAGAAGAACTGAAATTGGTAGAAATTAAGCAAAGAACAATGAAAATGAAAGGAAAACTAGAAAGATACACACTCGGACTTTTCTCGGCAATGAATGACAAATGCAACATATCCATTGAAGCCATAGCCATGATGAGTTTTGATTATAGAACTGTACAATTGTTGGCTCTGGACAAGCCACGGCATCTAATGGTCGAAGAAGATACTGCCAACATGCCCACGGCAGTGGAAGTCGATCGTTAGAATTTGGACGAGAAACCTGCAACCGTTATGAGGTGAACACAATATTTTTTCTGTTGTAGAAGCCAAAGATTGCCTAATACTAATTAATATTGAGAGAATATGTCTTTTCGATCTCAACAACAATCTTAAGGTCGGCATTAGAATGGAGAATCCACTTTGCATGAAGAAGATGTTAATTCAATGGGTTCAGGTAGCTGCAGCTTATATTCATTTACTCCATCATATAACCTAAAGAATGAACGATATGTTTCACCGATAGGGTTGGGTTTTATCCTGCCCATAATAATGAACGTAAAAGACCACCATATCTTGAAAAACCTTTTCTCTAATTCTAAGAATTGTACAGACATTACTAGCAACCATAAGGACCAGAAGGCTGCAAGAGAAGAAAGGCTGTCCAAGTAATGAAGGCTGCAAGAGAAGAAAGGCTGTCCAAGTAATGCTAGGCTATTGTACAGACATTACTAGCAGTAGCAACCATAAGGACCAGAAGGCTGCAAGAGAAGAAAGGTTGTCCAAGTAATGCTCGGCTGACCTGTCAGTGACAGAGGACTGACATGCCCCTTTACGTCCTATCACAATAGTTATATTCTAAAAACTGAAAACTGACAAACCCCTGAGTTAGGTTTTAAAGTTGTAAATGACATTCCCTTTGAAATGATGATTAGGAATTATATCACCAATTTTTGTGTTGTATTATGAATTTTAAAATAATCTATATCATTACACACTTTTTAAATATCTATAAAGATATGAAATTTTTAATGTTCTTTTTGTTTGAATTTGATGAAAGGATTAATGTTTTAAGAGATATATTACTATTCGATAAAAATGATTAGTAATTATATCACAATTTTTGTGTTGTACTATGAATTTTAAAATAATCCATATCATTACACACTTTTTAAATATATATAAAAATATGAAATTTTTAATGTTCTTTTTTGTTTTGTTTGAATGTGATAGACGGATTAATGTTTTAAGAGATATATCACTATTTGATAAAAATAATTTGAATATTAAAGTAAGTAGATTTTGAAAATTAATAATATGATGATGAGAGTTTATAAAATATTATGGGTTTTTATTGAGGTGTCCATGTCTATAGTCTTTGAAAAAAAGGTAAAGTGTTCACTCAAATCATTGTATACCTTAACGAAAACATATTTGAAAAGCTTTCATCATTAAATTGGAATATTAATTAAAATATTTATTTATTAATAAATTATTAGAGATATTAATATTTATTTAATGTATAATTAATACATTAATACTTAAATATAGAATTGATATTTAATTATAACATTAAAACAAACATTTATTATGCCATCAAAAAATGTTGTAATGACTAAGTTAAATTATATAATAATAGAAAAAAAGTTAAATAAAAAAATTTAAAATGAAATAATCATGGTAATTATTAATTATTAATAATTAAAAAAATTAGACTCATCTTAATTCCATATCTATGGATACTTTAATTAAAATTCAACCACTAAAAAGATATTAAGTTTGATTCGAGAAGAAAGATCACTAGGATAAGTGTAATGTTTCAGGGTCTACTTGCGCAGTCAAGTTGTGATTCATATTTGGAGAGTATGATGGCGAGATCGCAGTGAAGGTTTGATTAAGCTTGCATTTTTACAATGATTGGCTTGAAGCGAGATATTTCCTCTTTGAAAACGCCATTGAGCTTTGGCTCTCTACAATGTTCTTTTACGACAACGCATGTTACAATTTTTATGTGCAACAATGTTTTACAAAATAGGTGGCAGGGCTTTGGATCTATTCTCCAATACCAACAAACATATGCCACTTGGATCGAAGGCTATGTGTCCAACGTTGCATCTAGAGTCACGTTTTATTCTCTAACGTATCTTGTGGCTCCTTTCAGCGGATAAACGATGGATCGAATAGTCAAATTCTGATTCCTCAATTTGTTGGTTGTTTTATACGAGATCTTGACAATTTCAGCTCAGATTTGTCAAATCTTCATATTTCAAGTGCATTATCTGGAAGGGGCGAGGAAATATGGCATGAAGGTCATGTTATTAGACTATGGAGAACAGATACAATTCTTGCGACTACGGATCTATCACTAGACCACTTATTGGAAAGAGAGGCAAGATGAGGCCAGATCATGGAAGATGCATGGAGGATGTGGCATCCAGATACCCATCCTTATGCTCTCACATATGTGGATCTAGTTGGAGGATTCATGCATCATACTAGATTTATGATAGGCCACCTTCCCTCCAAAGTCGAGGTGTAAATATCAACATTCAAATCAGGCCCGCAAAGAGGAGTTTCAAATTTTGTTGAAGCATCTAAATGGAAATTCAAACTTTATAGAGGCTCGGCCAGTAGATCTGGCATGAGTTGAAAATGAAGGTGAATGAAAAAATGGGTATCCCTGCCAACCTCCACAACCTGGTTTTTTTAGGAAAAATCACTTCAAGATGCCATTAATCTAAGAGATTATAGCATCAAGCATAATTTTACGATTATTACAAATTTAAGGTTACGACGAGGAGCTCCTAGAATGAAAAATTCATCATCATCAACTACGAAACGTCCAATTTCGTTTAAGGATACAATGAGAGGGGAAAATGGCATAGTAGATAAACAACCCCAAATCTGATAATTCCACGACCTTACCTAGTTGAGAAGTAGGAGAAAGCTCTATATCCACCCATTAACTTACCAGAAGTGAGTGGTCTCTTCATTGTTCTACAAGAGAGAGTTATTATATGTCGTTTTAATGGCTTCTGCCTCAAGTCAGAGGATCTCCATCAACGGATATACCTCACCCTACCTAAAAATTGTGATATCTATCTATGTGCAAAAGGTTTATTTATGGTTCAATTTGATACTTAGAAAGATATGAATTATTTCCGAAATCAAGGACCATAGTTTTGGGGTAGGGCAAGTCTCTTTGCCACTCCAAGGTGTCTTGGGTTCGATGCCACATCAATGGTAGTTACAAAGATGTTAGTATGGGTAAGTTTACATAATATCCCTCTCCCCTTTTGGCATCGCCAATCCCTATAAGACATTGGAAACTGATTAGGAATATTTCTATAGTTGGATCATGAAAAAATGGGCAAAGGGACTTTTTTTTGCACGTATATGTGTGGAGAGAGACCTGAGCAAAGGACTACCAGATCGCATCCATATGATCCACCAATAATTTAAGTGGACACAATGTTTAGATTTTGAAAATAGTGCTTTCAAGTGTTGGATCTGCCAACAGACATCACGCTTGCAAAATTCTTGTCCCCAAGAAAGAAAAAGGGCAAAGAAGAGGCCACAAAAGCCAAAGGGTTGGAAATTTCCAGATCCACCTCTTTTAGATGGCGAAGAGGAAGAAAAGGGTGAGAGACACCAAAAATGAGAGGTGAAAAATAAACAAGTTTCTCAAACTGACGGAGAACAGACATAGAAGGGGATCATCCGAACATGCAAATTTTTCTACTAGTCTTGCGATATTCCGAAGTAATGATAATCATCATTGAGACAAGAGCGAAAGCCAAGGAGCAGGTGGCCCAAAGAGGACTCATGTCTTAGAGAGCTCTGATTCAGACAAGGATTTTCCAACAATTTCATAAGGAAAATATTTAGCCATTGTTATGGCCTCTCCAAACTCGGGGGAAAAACCAGTTTAACTCATTAAAAGTTCTTTTGGTAGCACGGCTACAATGGGTACTTGAAGCACATACAATGGTATTTAGAGATAATATATGAATGCAATTGTGCATCTACAAATGTAACCTTCTTTTTTTATTAAAAAGAAAGTTGTGATTTTTACTCGGACAAAAAAAACTAAAAAAAAAACAAAAAACAAAAACAAAAACAAAACAAAACAAAAAAACAAAACAAAACAAAACAAAACAAACAAACAAAACAAACAAAAACAAAAACAAAAACAAAACAAAACAAAACAAAAAAAAAAAAAAAAAAAAAAAAAAAAAAAAAAAAAAAAAAAAAAAAAAAAAAAAAAAAAAAAAAACCAAAACAAAAAACTTCATATCTATGGGATCAAGTCTCTAATGTTGCAAACATTTTCTCAAATTTTCATTGAAAAAGAGGTTTGCACCTTCAAAAATTTGATCCCTCCCTAAACTTGATAGATATAGGTTCAGATGGATCTACGCTAGGACAATAACATAGAATATTTGGAAATCATTTAATGCTTTTTTTTTTTTTATAAAAATAATATTAATATATAATTAATTTGATATTTAAGTTTAAATTTGATATTATATTTTTAAAAATTATTTATATTAAATTATAAAAATATAATAATATTATATATTGTATATATAATATTATAAAAAATGTATCAATAATTTAATTAAAAAAATAGAAATCATCACTAACTTATATATATAATATATATATAAAAATATCAATAATTTAATTACAAAATATATATGTAACTAAATAAAAAAGGAAAATGATAATGATGTATTTAATGTATAATACTACTTTAAAAATAAAATATTGATCATAAGAAATTTAATTATGCCATATGTTTATTTTGGAATACAGCTTACAAAAGTTTAATGTAATTATTATTAGTTTAAAAATGTATGCATTTATATGTTAAAATTAAAAAAAATTAAAATCCGATGTCAATATATCTCTCGGATTCATCATTTATATACTATGAAATTGAAAGAGACCATAAAAAATTATGAAAATAGATTATTGTTATTTACATTGATATACATTAATTTAAATTTGACTTTTAGCAAAATAATTTTACTTTTGATTTCTTTTTCATGTTAAAGTGAATTCTATCACTTCAAAAACATGAAAACGATTTAAAAGTTGTTATAAGTAAGGTTGATATCTCTTTCTCTCACATGGGACACTAGACCATAACCAAAATTGTACCTTCTAAAGGGACATAAGAGATAGACAAAATCTAACGTAAGTGCACCAAAACAACCTATACTATGATATTAGCCTATCTGGCCATAATCAAAATCAGCTACCAAAGGAAAACTATAAACATAATCTATCACAAAATCAAGGAAGTGGTTCTAAATGTGAGCATGGTTCTCAGATAGTGTTTTTTAGGTCTACTGAGGGTCTCCCCACAATTGGAGGTATACCAAGATGTTTTTAAATCCTTTCCATTCTTTGATCTATCTTCTCCAACCTATAATCATAGTGTTTTAGATGTCCATGTATATGATTTGGGGTTTATAACACACCCCTCCTAGACTCTTGTTTGTCTAGTAGCGTGCGACTGAAGAGGAACTTCATCTTCCAGTAGAAGTCAAGCTTTGAAGGTATCGATTGGCATTGCCTCATGTATGTCCCATGTTTAGGATCCAACCTAAACCTTCAACTATCACTTTTGCATATGTGAGGGAATTTCTGTGTGGGGAGGCCTCCCGGTTTGACCAGTCAAATTCTTCCTACACATGCATAGGAATTTTCTACCTATACCTCACTATGATGCTTGTTTCTCTATTCTATTACTGATAATTTCATGTGCAAGCTCATTCCTCATAGTAGGTTACCCCTCTCGTCACTCAACCCCTATCCATCAACTTTATGTGAACAACACTGAGGACCTAGATTAAAACGTAAGAAATGCTTTGTCCAGGTAAAGCTTCTATGTCTAGTGGGGAACAATCTAGTAGGAAAACCAAAAAGCTTCTATGTTTAGCAGCGCACATTGTTTAGTAGGAAAACCAAAAAAAGGCATCGCTTTCTTGTTTCTAGATTTTCCGATTTCTAAGTGCCAATTAAACTCTAATTTTGTATGCCGCTGAATCTATCCATTTAACATAGGGAATTCATTCAATGAGAGGAAATAAATCCCCCACCCAACAAACAGAGGACTAGGACATATTTTTTTCTCTAATCACACCTTTTCTTCTCAGGTCACAAAATAATAAGATATTATGAAGAATATCTACTTTTAGGGTGCTCCCACACCAACACGCACTAGCTTCCAACCAACCAATGCGCCCACCAAGCTCATATTATTTTATTCTTGGTCTGATTATTCACACCACACTAGCTACACCAGAAATTAGTATTATCACGTACCCTAGAAGCTACAAAGACAAGAACATCTAGACCATTCCCATCACACCTACTCCCCACTCAGTACATTTCAGATGATATCCACTTCAAACTTCGTTCCCTACTCCACGTCTACCACGATAGTGGAGAAACAATACATGTAAAGAATCATACAAACACAGAGAATAGTAAATCTCACAATATACAACAACCTTCCTAGAACTTCATTCAACTTCGAAAGATAAAACACATACCCAAAGAAAGGTTCTAGATGAATTGATAATTGTTACCTAGACAAGAAGCTTCAACTTTTTCCTCAACTACTTGTGCCTATCATTAAAAATTAGAATATATTCCTTCTTTGCGGAGTCAAAATTTAGTATCCTACTCTCTAAGCCTATTCTCCACTTTCGAGAGCTCCAACTCTTATGCTCTCCTATGCAACCACCAAACAATTCTCTTAGAGTTGTGCTCGCTAGTGTGCGCTAAGCATCAATCCTTTACAATTTATCATATGCTCGTACTCCTCCCTTCCATTCAGATTTTTGTGTCACGCCTTTGTCTTCAAAGCATAAGGTATTAAACCTTTTCATTTCCAATAGTCAAGACTTCACTCCTCTTGGTCGAATTAAACTCTCCATACTATACAATATGGCCACCTTATGCTTCCCACATGCACTGCCTCTTTCTACATGCGTTCATCATCCTCACATAGGAGAGTACTCACGACATAATACAAATTTCTTATGTTTGTTGACACTTGTCGAGGATGCATTATCACATCCCCCCATTAGCCTAATGGGGTAAAGGCGACCCACCCCCCTCTCTCCTCTCCATACTCATCACCCCATCTAGATTTTTTTGATTCCTTTTAAATTAAATAAAAACCTTAAATTAAAATGAATCTCCATTAAATTAATATCGAAATAATTATTTTTTTTAAATATTTTTAGTTTTTAAAATATTATTTAATAAAGAATTAAAAATATAGATGATTATTAAAAACATATATATATATATATATATAATAACCAACCAAAATCTTAATAAAAATACAATTTCCCCATACATATATATAATTTGTTTTTAGCTTATGTAAAAATAGCCAAATTTAAGAAATTGATTTTGTTTAATTCTCGTTTATCTTAATTTATAACCTTAATTTTTTCATTTTCACACTATATTCATAACAAGAGAATCCGCAATTGTGCTATCACCTAAAACTAAAAACAAATATATTATATTAGTATAATATATATATATATATTATATTATATGAGCTTGTATTTTTTATTAAGATGTTCGTAATTTATCATCATATGTATTGATTCTAACTTTTACTTTTTAAACTCATATGAACCACCCAAAGAAAATCAATCACCACATTAATCGAATGAGTTGACAAATAGAAGAAATCCGAAAAGATATTGAAATAATTAAAGAATCGAGGACAATAAACATGTCTTCGTACGCTTCGTTCAAAAAATCAATCAACACATAAAGCCAACCGATGCAGATAGAAAGCGCCCCGCTACCCACTCGAACAGCCAGAATTAGTCGAAAAAATAGTAATAATATCGCTGAAGATTTTTCAACTCATCAATAAAACTAGCAATTGTCCCAAAAGGTACAAAGAGAGGCCGATATGATTATTAAATTAGAATTGTTGAATTTCTCTAGAAGAGATGTTGGTTCAAGCCTAACGGATGAGCAATTTGAGCTCGCTAAAGGCCTTCTAATTATTTTTTATTATTGTAAAATTATATTGATAATTCATTGGTTTTAATTTCAAAAGCTTGAAGGAATTTGAAGAGCAGGTATAGAATTGCTCTGTGGGAATTGATCCCAAGTGCTGAGTTGATTGCTTTAACTTGATTGGAATAACAACCATGAGTGCTTTGATAATTGTACGTCTGTTGGGTGCTGGTGATTGTATTTCCCCCCCCTGCATTTTGATTATTATTCAAAGAGCTGAAGAAAGTTCCACTTGAGTCAAGAACGGATACATTTTTATTAAGTGCATTAGTAATAGTTTTACTATTTAATAATGTAGTTAACAGTTGAATCAATATATGAGATTTGCAGCAGTTTCTAGCTCACACAGTCACTGTGTTTTTTAATTGTTTTATCTATATTTTTTATATGTATTGTTCTTCATAGTACTGTTGGCTTCTTAATTTGCTTGAAATAATTCATTTCATATTCAACAATATGTGAACTCTTGTGAAGTATTAGTAATGAGCTTGCCATGAGAGGATTCTACCCAGTTAGAGGAAGAGATCCTCCTATTTCCAAATGCACTATCAACATGAGGCATTGGCATCATCCTCCTATTGCCAAATGCACTATCAACACTAGGCATTGGCATCGAATTATTCAAAGGATGTTCAAAGCTCTGCAATCCACGTGATGTAGAGAAGTAACAACCTGTGAAGGCAAATGCAACAACCAATATTACATTAGAGGCTCTACAGCCAACATTGAGCTACACTTTCATGTGCCAGATAACTAAAAAATAGATAAGCTCTAATTTAGCAGTCCTCTATTACCTCGGGGAAATGGAGCAAAAGATTTTCCACATCCTTCTTTTAGGACATTTAGCTCATCAGATAGTACAAGGTAATCATCAGCTGCAGTGCCCCAGAAGAAAGGCACTGAATCATGAGCATCCTAGCAACAAATAGTTATTGGTCAAAAGTCAAGAAACCCACAATTTCAAGGAATGCTTAATATTTTATATGGGAACAAAATATGTTCAAATAAATACTCAGGGCACCATTCTGTTATACAAAATATGTTCAAATAAATACTCAGGGCACCATTCTGTTATTGGGAAATTGGAAGTGCAGCCTATGATAGATCATATGAGCAAAATTTTCGGGGTAACAGGTGCCAGTAACCCATCTGATTATAAATAACTAATCTTCACCCTTCCCTCTCCCAAAAAAATAATTAGAGAAACGCTATGGGAAAATAACTTAAATTTATTTCAACAAAGTAGGAATCTGGGAAAATCTTGGGAGATTGCTTTAGCACATTTGCAAAGGAATACAAACTATCAGACTGGAATCTTAAAAGTTTTCGGCAAAGAGATATATTTACAAGCCAAACTCCTATATCATGTACCCTATTAGAAAAGCAAGTTGAAAATTATTTCCAAGACTCAAGAGCAGATCTCAAGAATTTAGAGCAATCCATTAAAACAGAAAGTCGAGCTGAAAGATTGGGATCCGATTTAAATCACTATTCTGTTTCAAGAGATAGTCTTATTTTCTAGCATCAAAGTTGTAAAATAAATCTGATAAGCCCAGTGTCATTACAGTCATTATTGGTCAACCCAATATCCTAATAATGGTTGTAAGGATAACCACCAAGTAGATAACCACCAAGCAAATATTTCTTTAGATTACAACATTTCTTTAGAAAAGGCCAACTCTGCTACATGAATCAGCAATGATCAGTGAGGGGTAGTTTTAGTTATGATGACAAAAGCAGATGACCTTTTACCATGGATAGAATTTTTCATAGGATCTTACAACGGATAGCTTCTGTCATCTGGACCCTGGGATCAATAGAAAGTCATGAATTTGGCAATTTGTCCCGTAAGTTATGTACTCTGTTTTTAAATTATATATATATATCTATATATATATAATATATATATATATATATATATATATATTATAATATATATTATATATATAATTTAAAAACAGAGTACATAACTTCAACTGCCACTTCATTTCAGAAATATCCACATTGTAAAAGTCAACGCCTTCAAAGCACTAGATCCAGAATGCAGGTTAATGGACGCTACAAAATGTTGTTGCCACACTGTTTCCAGTGAGGATGGAACCCAAGGACCACGAATTCACTGGAAGCCTGGTAAATTCTCCACCTTACCCTTAGGCCACAAGCTAATTGGAGAGTCATAATACAAGCTAATTGGAGAGTCATAATACTTTATCTTGGGGTTGGTAATTTGAATTTCTTAAAAGATTCTTATCTTACTGGAACAATTCCTCCGATTCTAGGCAAACTGACTTGCACTGCTGTGAGTTTCTTGCATAGTTAATGCTCGAATTGTGCGATTTAGGGTGAAGCAATTTACTGTAATTTAGTCTCAGCAATATCAAATCAAAGGGTTTGACACGAAAATATCAAACTATTCAGATATTCAAAAACACCAATTATGAGCATAAAACCTTGAATAACATTGTAATATTGTCACTTTACATTCAAAGAAAAGTTCAAAACCAGAAAGTATTTACAGTTTTCAAATTTTTAAGCAGAGGTAAAGTATTTATAATTTTCAAATTTAAAAGTGACAGACAAAAACCTCAAACAGTACATTTATGACGGATTAAAAAACACACTAACAATACATGATCCAGTTTGCGTGTAGACAAAAAAAATTCTTAAACTACTGACCAACATTTCTATAATATAAAAGTGACAAAAAAAAATCTCAAACAATACATTTATGACTGATTAAAAAACACACTAACAGTACATGATCCAGTTTGCGTGTAAGCAAAAAAATTTCTTAAAATATTGACCAACAGTTCTCTCGGTGGAAAGGATCAGTTGTAGAGTTAGTTGTCGATGTATTTTTGACCCAGAATGATTTTGATCATCTTTCAAGGAAAACCAATATCTTCTTCATTTCCTTATATAGATTACATCCCAAACTATGAATTTATTTTTCTGATGCCATTATAAACTCCAGAAAGAACAATCTACTATTAGAGTTGTGATTTGACAAGTAATTCCAGAAAGAAAGATTGAAGGTACTACATATTACAAGAACGATTTAGGGGAATTTGAGCTGGAGGTGAGCACACTTGCTTATGAAGTAATTCAGACAAAGCAAAACCGAGGTCAGCTATTATCAAAACAGATTCCTGAGCACTTCCTAGTAAGTTTTGGGAAATTAGCACCAATAGTTGTGCTACTTTGTGTGAAGCTGGATGCTCATATGAAAAGAACCTGTCTCTGTTCACATGAAGTGATACTAGTAAAAAACGAAACCTTGTAATTTAGTCATGACATGTCAAACAAGCCCTATAATTTAAGTATGGATTTACTAAATAGAAACCCCATAATTTAAATATTGGCATATTAAAAAAAAACCCATAATCAGGTGTTCTAGATGCTAAATGTTACACTTAGTAAATTAATTAACAAAAAGTTATGGAAGAGCCGTGGCGAGTCATAATACAAGCTAATTGAAGACTCATAATACTTTATCTTGGGGTTGGTAATTTGAATTTCTTAAATGATTCTTATCTTACCGGAACAATTCCTCCGATTCTAGGCAATTTGAGTTGCATTGATAAACTGTGAGTTGCTTGCATAGTTAATGCTCGAATTGTGCGATTTAGGGTGAAGCAATTTACTGTAATTTAGTCTCAGCAATATCAAATCAAAGGGTTTGACACGAAAATATCAAACTATTCAGATATTCAAAAACACCAATTATGAGCATTTAACCTTGAATAACATTGTAATATTGTCACTTTACATTCAAAGAAAAGTTCAAAACCAGAAAGTATTTACAGTTTTCAAATTTTTAAGCAGAGATAAAGTATTTATAATTTTCAAATTTAAAAGTGACACACAAAAACCTCAAACAGTACATTTATGACAGATTAAAAAACACACTAACAATACATGATCCATTTTGCGTGTAGACAAAAAAAAATTCTTAAACTACTGACCAACATTTCTATAATATAAAAGTGACAAAAAAATCTCAAACAATACATTTATGACTGATTAAAAAACACACTAACAGTACATGATCCAGTTTGCGTGTAAGCAAAAAAAATTCTTAAAATATTGACCAACAGTTCTCTCGGTGGAAAGGATCAGTTGTAGAGTCAGTTGTCGATGTATTTTTGACCCAGAATGTTTTTGATCATCTTTCAAGGAAAACCAATATCTTCTTCATTTCCTTATATAGATTACATCCCAAACTATGAATTTATTTTTCTGATGCCATTATAAACTCCAGAAAGAACAATCTACTATTAGAGTTGTGATTTGACAAGTAATTCCAGAAAGAAAGAATGAAGGTACTACATATTACAAGAACGATTTAGGGGAATTTGAGCTGGAGGTGAGCACACTTGCTTATGAAGTAATTCAGACAAAGCAAAACCCAGGTCAGCTATTATCAAAACAGATTCCTGAGCACTTCCCAGTAAGTTTTGGGAAATTAGCACCAATAGTTGTGCTACTTTGTGTGAAGCTGGATGTTCATATGAAAAGAACCTGTCTCTGTTCACATGAAGTGATACTAGTAAAAAACGAAACCTTGTAATTTAGTCCTGACATATCAAATAGGCCCTATAATTTAAGTATGGATTTACTAAACAGAAACCCCATAATTTAAATATTGGCATATTAAAAAAAACCCATAATCAGGTGTTCGAGATACTAAATGTTACACTAAGTAAATTAATTAACAAAAAGTTATGGAAGAGCCGTGGAGAGTCATAATACAAGCTAATTGGAGAGTCATAATACTTTACCTTGGGGTTGGTAATTTGAATTTCTTAAAATATTCTTATCTTACTGGAACAATTCCTCCAATTCTAGGCAACTTGACTTGCACTGATAAACTGTGAGTTGCTTGCATAGTTAATGCTTGAATTGTGCGATTTAGGGTGAAGCAATTTACTGTAATTTAGTCTCAGCAATATCAAATCAAATGGTTTGACACAAAAATATCAAACTATTCAGATATTCAAAAACACCAATTATGAGCATTTAACCTTGAATAACATTGTAATATTGTCACTTTACATTCAAAGAACAGTTCAAAACCAGAAAGTATTTATAGTTTTCAAAATTTTAAGGAGAGGTAAAGTATTTATAATTTTCAAATTTAAAAGTGACAGACAAAAACCTCAAACAATACATTTATGACAGATTAAAAAACACACTAACAATGCATGATCCAGTTTGCGTGTAGACAAAAAAAAATTCTTAAACCACTGACCAACATTTCTATAATATAAAAGTGACAAAAAAAATCTCAAACAATACATTTATGACTGATTAAAAAACACACTAACAGTACATGATCCAATTTGCGTGTAAGCAAAAAAAATTCTTAAACTATTGACCAACAATTCTCTCGGTGGAAAGGATCAGTTGTCGCTGTATTTTTGACCCAGAATGTTTTTGATCATCTTTCAAGGAAAACCAATATCTTCTTCATTTCCTTATATAGATTACATCCCAAACTATAAATTTATTTTTCTGATGCCATTATAAACTCCAGAAAGAACAATCTACTATTAGAGTTGTGATTTGACAAGTAATTCCATAAAGAAAGAATGAAGGTACTACATATTACAAAAACTATTTAGGGGAATTTGAGATGGAGGTGAGCACACTTGCTTATGAAGTAATTCAGACAAAGCAAAACCGAGGTCAGCTATTATCAAAACAGATTCCTGAGCACTTCCTAGTAAGTTTTGGGAAATTAGCACCAATAGTTGTGCTACTTTGTCTGAAGCTGGATGTTCATATGAAAAGAACCTGTCTCTGTTCACATGAAGTGATACTAGTAAAAAACGAAACCTTGTAATTTAGTCCTGACATATCAAACAGGCCCTATAATTTAAGTATGGATTTACTAAACAGAAACCCCATAATTTAAATATTGGCATATTAAAAAAAAACCATAATCAGGTGTTCGAGATGCTAAATTTTATACTCATTAAATTAATTAACCAAAAGTTATGGAAGAGCCATGGAGGTTAAGAAGCCTGGATAAGAAGGAACTGATATTTCTGGATTTACCTCTCAGGTCACCGAAGGGGGAAATTGTGAGCGGTTCCAGAAGGGTACTAATCAAACAAAACAAGAAATGAGTACATCGACATGCAACTGTATTATAACTATAGACGCACTATGAACTATATTCAAAGCAGTAACCAGACTACTGGTGAAAAATGGGAACTGTTTCTGGAACTTGTACTGAAATATAAACATATATTTCAGAACAAAAACTAAAACCCATATATATAACTAACGCATCATCAATAAGTCAATTAGGAATAGCATGAGGATTTAACCCTTTAATTCAAAATCCACTAGAGAATGGTATTTTTCCTATTAAAACTTAAAAACAAATATATAACGAATTCCATGCAGGAGAGGGATGGAAAAACTAGTGAGAACCCACCACAGAGTAATGTTAATCAGAAGAAAATTATAGTTGAGCAATATAAATTATAGAGGAAGTAAAATACGGTTTGGAAAGCCGGAGAAGGTGTCACTTCTTCCAAAGACCGGTTTCAGTCCATTAACTAGTAGCGTTTATTATCAACTTAAAATCCCTAGCTCGTCGCAGAAAGCCTAAAAGTCATAATAGAAACGGTTCTGGGGTCGTCCTCTGCAGCGGTAAAACCCCAATCAATCTTATAAAACCTCAGTGGTCTAGAAAGCACCAAGATGTCAAAACCCTCGGTTGGAATGGTCGAGGAAGTGTGCTAAGCCTTTCGGCACCCATGCTGAGCCAAAGAGTGACCTGCCAAAAGACCAAAAACGTAATATTAATACTCATAGGCAAAACAAACTGCAGCGTAACAGAGCAATAGAGTTCCCAAGAGAGAACATTAACCACTAAATGATATAAATTGTGGCTGCCTACAAGTCTGTGAAATAGATAAGAAAACAGTGGGAAGCTGCAACCAGTAAAACAGTAGATTGCGAAAGGAAATAATGAGTAAAATACAGAGAACATACTCATATTGTATTTAGCAGAAACAGAAAAGAGGACCATCATAAGAAAACCTTGTTAACGCAGAAAATATACTTGTTAAATGAACCCTGAATAATAATCAGCTTCTGAGTAGATATGGTGTCAAAGCAGACGCGTTTACTCTGGATTTCCAAGTTGAAGAGGTCGTCGGAACCCGCTATGAGCTTATTGTCGACAGAACCGCCTTCATGAATATCATGAATACACGACGAGCATGAGCTCTGCGGTTATGCTCGCTCTATGCCTGACGCCAAGTGTCAACGGAGAACCCGCTCTATGACTGACGTCAGGTGTCAACTGAGAACCTGCCGACGCTAGGTGTCAGCCTGAGAACCAAAGGGACGACAAAAGTCCCTTTCAAAGGAAGGCCTATCGGCCTAACTAGCAATTGTTTCAAAAGGTACAAAGAGAGGCCGATAGGATTATTAAATTGCAATTGTTGAATTTTTCTAGAAGAGTTAATTCGTTTGTGGAAAATCTTGTTTTCTTGGACTGGATCATTGTGCAATTACTTTTCTTTATATGTTTTGTTTATATATATATTACAAGGAACACATTGAATGTCTTATTTCATTTTAGAGTAAGTTAATTACCCAAAATTAAGAGGTTAAGTTAATTACCAAAAATCAAGAAACCTTTATAGATGGCCAAGCATATCCGAAGAATACATCTCATTCATATGCAATACCAAATCCATTTTTTCTTTTCTCTGAATAAAATTTCAAAAGCATGAACACATGTCATTTCATATGCACAATAAACCCAACTTCTGAAATTTCAATGCTTGGATGCATCCCATTCATATGCTACAGTAACAAAACCACAAAAAACAAAACCCCCTGACTCGTTAATACATTATCTACTCAGAGAGAGGTAAGACGAAAGGACAACACTGTCTACAGATCCTCCATGTCTTCTCAAGAGTGCGAGGTAAGACTAAAGAAAATCATTAATGCATTGTCTTCTCAAGAGTGCGAGGTAAGAATAAAGAAAATCACTAGCTACAGATGTTTCATGTCTCCATAAGGCCTTGAAAAATCTTCGTTTATTTTGTAAATACAATAATTTGATTGCATTTTAACATTGTAAATACTAAAAATGAGCCCATAAAGAGCAGATAATCAAGATGGAAACGCTCCAATCACAGATTGGAAATCAGGAATGGTGATTTCCAAAAGCTGATAGGATTATTAAATTAGCATAAACAAAAACGAGTAATTTGCATGATGATTTGATGTCTGAAACGTCAAATAAAGCCGCACAGCCTTGTGATTTTAAATATGACCAAAAAAAATTTAAGTTTGGTTGAAAATTGACTACCAACATAACCCAAGATCCCTGACATATTTGATTTTCACCATCCTTTTAAATTGCCTCTCTTCCATATCCCATGCCCATCTAATTACAGCACCAATTAATAATGGTTTTAAAAGAATAATGTGTTTGCTATTTTGAATTAATGATTTGTGGTTTTATAGCATAGATGTTGCCAATCTGCAAGTTTTTTGCAGATTAAAGAGGAAATTGTCACAGATTTGTGAAGTTCAATTTCTGATTTCGAGCATCTTCTTTCAAATCTGAAATTTAGGCTTGTTTGTGCAGGGATATAAGTTTTAATGCAGATTGCGGCAAGTTTCTATTGTACATTTGAAGTGTCTTATTAATGATTTTAATGGATTTTTGCTTTAAATAGGGCTTGCCCCCTTGGAGCTATCACGCACTAGTTCCAAAGAGAGAAGAGTGGTGTTGGTGGCAGCGACAGCACTGCTTGCTGTCCACTTGGGGCCCTTCAAAAGAAGGGACCACTTTGGGTGCTGACAAATCCCACATATATTTTACTGTTATGGCAACCTGTGATCATAGTCTACTTCCAGGGTGTATAACATTACACATTCTGCTGCTTAAATCAATAATCTCTATAAGATTAGTGGAACTAGTCTGAAGAAAGAAACCTTCCACTCACTTTAATCAATAAAATCAATATGAAAATGAATGAAACAGGTTGCCTTTTATGCCAAAAGTAAAAATATGATCTAAATACTTAAATATTTTTCAAGTGTTTCCTAGATTCTATTCAAAGCTAGCAAACACAAGCACAATGATGTTGCTACGTTCATTTCTTGGATACAACCTAACAGGCCAAAATATTCAGCACAATGATAACACCCTCAACAATCAGAAGCAAACCTTAATCATCATGTAATTAACATTCAAAAGATAAGAAGGTTATGGTCAAACTAACAACAACAGGTTATTTACATAAATACCAGTAACAAACATTTTACAAAGTTCCACACACAGGCAATAAACCAATCAACAAGAACGTTACTCCATACTTAAATTTTATAGTGCAATGTGTGATGGCCAACCCACATGAAACTGAGTTCAAAATTTCATTCTACATATATAATCAAATTACTTAATCCTTTATTGGTTGCTGAAAATATTTTGTTGCAAGGAACTTTCACATGTTAGCTCAATCTTAACATTACTTTCTATTCTTTTGGGTCATGGAACAATATTATTTCCCATCAAGCCTAAAACAACATGATATCCTTGTCAAATTGCATTCTACATTTTTCAAACAACAACAAAAAATATGATAGATTGCCACTATGGCAATAAATATGCTTAAAACATAAGATGAAGTTTGTAAAGTAAACACAAGATTTGAGATCTTAAGTCATTGCTAGAATTAAGACGACATATAATTCACAATCTCAAAACAATCAAAATTCATCCACCTCAAATACAAATAAAACATCACCTTTGCAAAATAATACCACTAGTAAACAATTCAGGCAGGATTGCTTAAATGTTTAAAAATGTATTAATTTGTGTTTTAAGGATTAAAAGCAAATCACAGTTACCAATATGATTATATATGATTATAACAATTAGAGGAAAAATTATTAAATCCCAGCAATGAATAACTATTATCTCTTACCACATTTAGGCTTTTCAGTTGTATTAAATACGATGGAAACATATTAATTAATTTAATAGTTTCCACTGTGTGATGGTATACAAATGACAAGGTAATTCCATCATAGAATATAAGACATAGGATCTTCCAAACAAATTTAAAAAGGTCAATAATACCATTTATGAACCAATTGATAACTTGTGTTGTTTACAATTACCTTAACCAGTGGTCTATCAATGGTCACAATTACAAAATATTCAAGTCAGTATCATCCCCTTTGTTAAGATCACTTTCTTTCTCAAATAGTGCTCCCTTTGTGAGGATACAGTCTCCATCTTCATTCTAAACCATTACTAATTTTCTGTAAGTAAGATAGGTTTCAGATTGAGTTGCAAATCAAAAACTTTCTGGGTAGATTACATGATGCTCACAATTTTAGGAGTATGGGAATAAAATATATACAGAGCTGATGGATGAAAGATAGATTTTGGAATGATAGGGCTTGGAATAAGTGAGAAGGAATCCTTCCAAGGGCTTCATCGCGATGATGGGAAGACGGTTTATAAACATACATTTCCCTTTTCTTGACATAACCTCTGTAAAGGATGTGACAGGAAACTTCTCCCTCATTCCCCTATGTCAACATAGTTGCAAGCAACGAGATATGTCAACTCTGTTATGATGTTAACAACCGTAGAGTAGTGCTGCAAAAACTCAGCGGTTACAATGAATTCTTATAGTAATGCCACTGCATAGAAATTTATAGTACAACTGTTTTTCATGCCACATAGGCAGTGCTAAGGCAACCTTACAAGTGGTAAAGAGGGATACATGAATTCGAACATTTGAGAATATCGAAGATGAGATCTACATGAACTTGCAGAAGGACCTCCCCTGGTCTACCGGGTGTTATAAGAGTTGCAACTTTGACACTTGTGTGCAATAATGTGACAATTTACTTAAGAAGTTACTCCATAGTCATTGCATAAGATCCAAACCTGCTCAAATGACCGACGAGAAAGTGGTGAGGTATTTTCTCTCACGCTACTAATGGGGTCTATATTATGCCTCCAAATTATACTACATTAACATCAGACAACTTACCATTTTGTTCTTGTAAGCTTTAGGCATTGGATTCAAAGCAACGTACATGACAAAAAAAAATATCAGAATCCACTCAAGAGACTTAAAAAATCAATTGCCATTGGACGAAACAAAATTTCAGAAATATGAGAAATCAAAATTATCAAGAACACATATAATAAGCTACTCTTTATACAACCCATTGCAAGTTGACTTCAAGATGTTCATCTTGTCGAAAATATCTACCTCTCGGTCAAGTTCTTCCCACAATTTAGACATATCACAGACAAATTTGGAGCACACTGGACAAGAAAATCTAGAAAGGACAAACAAACATGTTAGAATGTTAAGACATTTGAAATAAAATTAAAGCTGCTACAAACTGTGACCACAGATCGCTGAAGAAGGTACCATCAATGGGCATATCAGTTCAAGTATATCTAGTATTGTGTAATAGTATAGGTAGACTGGAAACAAGAGGTTGTGAGCCAGGGCACAAAATAGGCCACATATGAAACTTATTGAATTGTACCTACACAATAACACTTTAGGACGGTATTGCATGTAAAGCCATAGGTGGACAAGAAGGGGATTATTGATCACGTGGAATAAAATCTCAATACAGGGATATGACTATTCTAGAATTCTGATAGACATAAGCAAAGCTAACTGATCATTAAGCAAAGTCAACTGATTTTTGATAGACATGAACAAAGTCAACTATTTGACTTTTATCATATCAAGCATATCAGGTATTATACTATAATAAGATATCTTGCCATCACATATATAACAACTACAAGTCAGAGATGGTACACAAGGCAGGACACTGAAACCACTGATGTTGTTTGTATAAGAGAAAGAGAAAAATAACATAAATGCACCCGGTATAGCTAGGTAATCTGAAGCTAGCTCTAGAAGTGGGTACTATTGGTCAGCTTTTTTATTCCTCTGATCCCCTCTCTCCGTTAGAAACCCAGAGCATCCATACCGATGAAAATGAATCCATTACTATCTTTCTATGCTTTTGCGTTATAATATAAAGGTCAGGTGCACTAGTTTCGTCATATCTCTCTACAGTTGGAAAGAGCCCGAGTGCTGAAGGTGGTCAATGGACTATGTGTGCATTGTGAGGCCAAATTCATAGGCATCAAGCGGTGGAAAGCCAGGAAACACGTATGATTGGCGTGGGACGTTGCCCCCCATGGCGAAGAAGAGGTTGGTTTATGTGTTGTGGTGTCTTTGTGGTTTTCTCGAGATATTTGGTCAAGGGTTCGAGCTTCTTAGAGACCGGGAAACCCCCAACTCAACTGAACTGCTCTCTGAAACTTCTACCTATAAATCTATGTGCAGATGCCATTGTGGAGCTGAAGCAATTAGCGTGTAGCCACTTCTTTTGTTTGAAATGTGTGCCAAAGGTGAGATAAACAAAGCACTCATTTGCATTATTAAATTAATATATTTTTGAAAGAACATATATAATTGATTCAGGCTGCCATTTCTGTGAATTCTGCTGGTGCAGGTAATTAAATTGTCTGAGGAGTGCCCTATTTGTGTGCAACACAAGGGCAACCAGGGCTTTAAACTTTCTGGAAGGAGAGATTTATAATTTGATTATTACCCTTGGGAAAGAGAGCCAGTCCCACACCAAATGTGTGGTAGTTATACAAAATATACATCATGATACTCAGCTTGGTCCATTTCTCAGATGGCACCGGGTCTAAAATATAAAACAATTTGAAAATGGTGCAAATGCAATCCTTTGTATCTATATGAAGATACACATAATGTACACAGTGCCCTCGGATGCATCAAGGTTCTGCCCTGGGGCCTCATTTATATTTTGTTTTTTTCGACTGAGATCTGCATCCCCACTGAATTGGGATTTTCAAACTGAGCAGGCAGCCAGGAAATTTGTCTACATATAACTATAGAAAATTCAGAAGATACCAAAAACAAGTATAGTTTACAGGAAAAGTGTTGGGTATTTTAACCTAGGGAATAATTATTACCTAGTCTAGTGAACTACTGCTGCTACTACAGTTGTTACTTGCAGTTATAGAAAACAACTATAGCCGTGATCAAGTTGTAATTCTTCAGTATAGAAAAATGTGTATAGAAAACAAAAAAGCATAGAAGAATTATGGGCGAGCTCCCTTTCATTGTGGCTCAAAGTATCATTTGTTATAAAAAGTCTTTGAATAGTACAATGAATGACGAGAAGATTTTTCACATTATGTGTATACAACTTTCATACATTTGGTGCTGATGGTGATTTTTATGTGGATGAATCATATTTGGTGATATATTATTTGTTTGATTGGACTTTGTGGGACACATATATATAGAAATTAGATTCTTCAATTCACAGAACAATTAACACACGTACAGTTATAACATGTTGGGCTGACCTGCAGGAGGCCCGTAGACACCACAATTTGTAGTGCAAGAAAAAGGCATTGTTCTGCACGGTTCTCTTTTGAAACTTTCCGTCGTTGGGTTTGCTGCAGAAACTGAATGCGTTAGTAGTTACAAGTATTGTCATGATATTTATCAACAAGTGAGTGTGTGGTGGAAAAGGCATAGTTGAGTTGAGACTTTATACCTCCCTCTGGCTATCACAAAACACCCCATGACTAATGCACATTGAGCACCAATGTTACATGGTTAAAACGATTGGTAAATTAACTATCAACCACTTTTTGCAGCCACTGAAGGGACAAAATGAATCTCAACATCTCTTCTGCGTACCATCTGACCCACCTTCCACAAAGCATTCTAACCTTGATGATACCGCACACTGGCACTTCTGATAGAGTGGCCAACTTTGTCCTTGATGACAGACAGGCCCACTCTGGACAGACATCTTAATGAGGGACCAAGGAGTCGGATGGATGGAGAAAGAGATGCTTGGAAAATAGTTAATCAAGGCGCCAGTACTTTGTATTCATAAGTGTCACTCTAGTGAGGCACTCACAATATTTTGACAAAAATATGCAACAAATAATTACACACCATTCTGGCAATCCTTTGCTGTAACTTGGTGTAACAAATATTTTGGCTTTATCAATTCAATCAATTTTAGGTTTCCTTTTTAGGCCATAAATCTGTTCAGAGAATTAAAAAACCCCAAGACAATTGAAATCGGCTGGTAGGGAAGGTTTCCAATGCGATTTATCATCAGATTCGAGGAGATAAGTCGCTTTAAATGTGATGGAGAGAGTTCAATCGGTCGCATTTTTAACTAGTCCTTTTCAATTTCTGGGTAATTAGAGCTAGGCATGGAAGGATAGTGTGGACTTGGCTAGCCATGGTGAGAAATGTGTACCTTTCTAGCTTAGGTGTAACAAACTCTTGTGTTTCTGATCAACGCAGTAGGTTTTGGATTTTTTCCAAGTTACAAATCACTTCAGATACTCTCAAAATCCAGTATAGTTGTGTGTGAACGGGGAATGCTTTCAATGTGGAATAGTTGAGGTAACATAAATTTTTGGCCACAGATTTAGTTTGCCGGTTGAACAGGACAAAATATATGCAGTGAGGCGCTCACAATATTTTGACAAAAATATGCAATAAATAATTACACACCATTCTGGCAATCCTTTGCTGTAACTTGGTGTAACAAATCTTTTGGCTTTATCAATTCAATCAATTTTAGATTTCCTTTTTAGGCCATAAATATGTTCCTTTTTAGGCCATAAATCTGTTCAGAGAATTAAAAAACATTGGACTGCATGAAATTCTTAAGCCCTGTCATCAATGCACGATAAGTATATTGATCTCGCACATACCCTCTATCCAACATATTGGCATAAAAGTCCAGAGCTTCGGATAGATAACCTAACTTGCAAAGACCACTAAGAAGGACATTACAGGCGATGGTATCGAGTGGGAAGTCCACTTTTGGAAAAATATGCAATACCGATATTAATTTTTCTGACTTGCAAAGACCAGATACGAGAGTGGTGAACGTCACTGAATCCAGATTTAAGCCCCTCTCATGCAGCTCATAAAAAAGAGATATTACATCATCATACCTACCTTCTTCGCAAAAAAAATGAATGAGTATATTGTACAGAACTAGGTTAGGAACATGTCCTTTTCATTCCATATCGTCCCAGAGCCTCAGGGTCAGGCTGAACTAGCCAACTTTCCAAAACCCACTGATTAGAGAAGTATATGTGACCACATTAGGGCTGCATCCACCACTTTCCATATTAGTAAAAAGCTCACAGGCTGCCTCAATCTCCCCTGCTCTACAATGCCCATCTACCAGAGAACTCCAAGTCATAACAGTAGGAACATAACTAGACTTTTTCATTGACCCCACTATATGCAATGCTTCCATCGTCTTCCCATCCTTGCAAAGCCCATCAATGAGAAGTGCATATGTCCCCAAATTGGGCACGTATCCTCTTCCCACCATGGATTTTAATAGCCTCAGAGCATCACACAGACTCCCCACCTTGCAAAGCCCATTGACAACAATCGTGAACGTGAAAAAATTTGGAGATGGGATCACCCCAAACATAGAAGATGCCATGTCCACACGATTCGATTTGAACAAGATATGAAGAATGGCATTCTGAGCAAGAATGTTGGGAATACAACCATAACTGGTATTTGATTGAAAGTGTCGAGAGCTTCTTCAACCATACCTGCCTGGCTATAGATTCTAAGAAGCACAATAACAGTCTGTGTATTGATGGGGCAGCCGATGTCTCGTAATTGTTTGAGAACCCCATGTGCAGTCCCGCATCCACTGATGAGCTTATTCCTCGTTTTAGCAATATGGGTGCAGGCACCACGCGTGTGCTTGTAGCCGGGTCCATTTCCGAACCAGATAAAAAGGTTTAACGCAATTATATCTGATGAGAAATCTGTAAGGACCTTCTTTACCACCTCTGAAGTGATTTTAACTGGGAATTTCTTCCACATAATAATCTAATGTAACCTTCTGCGCTTGTTAAAACCCTAGTAATATAACAGATACTTCGTACCCATGAATTGAGTTCGGCTTTCATTGTTTCATTGTCTTCGAATTTCTCTATTGAAATAACGTTACCAGGTGTTGGAATGAAGTATCTACGTGAACCAATACAATTGAAATTGTGAGCAAGAAACCAACAAAATAGAGTAACAACGTTTGGTGTTTACTCATCGCAGAATAGATGTGCACCACAAAACAGGGACTGCTCTATGCCCGACGCCAGGTGTCAGCGTATGCTCGCTCTATGCCCGACGCCAGGTGTCACCCTGAGAACCAAAGGGACGACGAAAGTCCCTTCCAAAGGAAGGCCTATCGGCCTAATTATATATTTAAATAATTTTAAATATTTTCCTAATATGCGGGAGAAGTGATGGGGTTTTAAAGCTCTTATCATTATTAACACAACTAACTTATAAATTTTGTGTAAAATTAATATTTTAATAGTAATAAATATTTTTAATTAACTTTTTAATTCACGCGAATAATAATGCAGAACTTAAACTATTGAAAAAATGAGATGGATATATTAATTTTTAAGATGGTTAAATATAAAATCAATATATCTGTATTTATTTCTTATAGATTTAAATAATTTTAAATATTTTCCAGGGGTGAAGAGAAGTCATGGTGCTTTTTTATCCAATATTAAAAATTTTAATATATAAATATCAGTGTAAAATTAATTATTTTGATATTAATAAATCTTGTTTAAAAATTATTTTTTTATTCATTTCAGTAGGAATGGAGAATTCAAATGATTGAAAAAAATTAACTAAATATATTAATTTTTAAGACTGTTAAATATAAAATAAATATATATTAAACTATATTTATTTAATTGACCTCCCTACTTTAACCATCGTAATTCAAGAGGACACCACATCAACCACGTTATTCATGGAGAAGGGGTTATGCACATGATCTTGATGATGATAGTAGATTCCATTTGAAACTACAATTCAGAGTTGAAGCCAAAATTAAGCACTAGTAGGCTATCGATCTATGTTATAACTGGGCCACTAGGAGGAAAAGAGGTTTCATTCTATTCAACTACATTTTGTTCCATGGATGAATATAGTAGCAGCGAGTCAATAGGGAGAGAGAGAAAACAGAGAGAATGTGTGTAATATAGCAACCCACAAGCCACAAGACTCTTAGTGTGTACTCACATTCATTTTCCATTCAGAGAAAGAGAACAAGGTATCCCACCTTCTAGTTGTGTTTTTAGTTGAAAGGGCTTCCTAGGTGTATCTTATGTTGTTATGGTTGTGAGTGATTATATTTTATTTACTCTATCTTTCTTTCATTTTTCTTATTGCACGCATGAAATCCAAACTTAATTCTAGAATTCGAACTAAAAATAATACACATAACATAGATATTTGTATTTTTAAGTATAATTTTATCACATACATTGTTACCAAGTATCCCATGGAATATCCATAGAACGTTACAAATCATATTATTTTTATTGTAGGTTTGTTTGTGTTTTTTTTGGCGAGTTGTACTAGATCCATATCATTTAATCCGAAATTCAAAAAACCCCAATCATGCGAGATGAATATATTAATACCCCCTTAATCTAGTACGAGAAAGTTTTGTGAAGATGTACATATAAGTTGCATATACAAAACATATTATGAACCTCCTCATGGTGGCCCAGAACAATAATATTTGGTTATTCAAATACGATAGGGGTCCTAATTTAGACGTCTAATCAAAGGAAAGATTGAGATATTAGGAACGTAGGTTTTAACCCCGTACAAAAATTACCTGCATACGAATTCTAAATCACAGGAAAAATAAAAATGCGAGAGCATAACACATAAAACACATATACACAGAGATTTCCCACTGGATCTCAAA
>APFE030901314.1:0-12514 GCA_000404065.3 Pinus taeda | reverse complement strand
ACACAAGAAGAACTGAATGAGAGAGCAAGAAGAAATCTTCTTAAAATGGCTGACTTGGAACTTCCTGCACAGGTATGCTCTCTGCCAAAACCTCAAGCAGGAGAAACTGCCTCATCATCCACAGCACATCAGGAGGCAGTCAAAACTACAAAGAAAGCTCCCAACAAAGGCAAGGAAAAAGAGATGGAGCAACAGGTACAACAAGCATAGGTTCAGCAACAACAACAGGGACATCAGCCAGAAAAGGAGTAGCCAGGCCAAGGAGAACAAACAGCAGAGGCCCCAATGGTCACAGAGCAGCAACCAACACCAATGGCGCCTCCTAGGCAAGAATCAAGAATTGATTCTTCAGTCCTCCAAACCCCACAAAGAGATGACATAAGCAGGAGAAGGGATAGAGAGACTCCCCTTACTACCTCAACAACTCTAGGGGAGAAGAGGCAAAGGTTAAACCCTTTTTTAGAAGAAGAAATGCCAATAGGGAAAACTTCGGCTACAGGCCTGCCCAGCATGGAGGCCTCAGCAAGTTCCTTCCAGCAAGAACAAGAGAGGGCAGCAAGAGGAGAAGTTAGCTCCTCAAGCCAACAGAGGGAAGGTGAAAAGAGCATCAAGCAACAATTCAAGGATATCAAAAAGAGAAATGAACCCATAAGGCTGCAATTGTATAATCATTTATTGAAAATGGCTCCCACTATCCAGAAAAGACTCATGTCTGCCTATGATGCACATGAGGGAAAAATGATAATGAGCCATTTCACACCATCCGTGCAGAAACCACAGTCAACTGCCTATTATATCAGGAAAAACCTTGAGGTCCTGGCCAAGGACATCCAGCCAATGTATCAGATCGAATTACACAAACAAACGGGTGAGATGATGTATGCCTCCTTGGAAGACAAAATGTTGGTGAACTACAAGCTACAAAATAGCCTAAATAATACCACTGCAGAACTTGAGTTGGAAAGGGCATCCTCTCAAGCAAAGGACAACAGGATCAAAGCTCTAGAGCACATCATAATAGAGCTTGGGCTTGATCCTAAGGATGTCAAAGCAGTGCAGGAGATTCTGAAGCTAAGGGATGCTGATATGGCAGCACTAAGGAAAATGATAAAAATCCCAGCAACTCTTCATCCTCAAATAGAAGAGATTGCCCAGCTTAGACAAGACAAGGATGTAGCTGCTATGCTGGTAACATTATACAAATAGCTCATCCAGACACAAGAGAAGCTGGAGGAATCAGAGGCTACCCTTCAGGCAGCATTGCAGCAAAAGGAGGCAGACAAACTTCACACTCCTCCAGAAGTCAATTAATCTGGAGGAACTCTCAAACCACTTGCCCCTCCCAGTCAGCAGACACAACAGGCAGCATCGTCACCTCAGCACCAAACAACAGAGCAGGCTAAAGCCTTGACATGCAGGGAGCTGAGAGAATGAGATTCAAGCCTTGGAGGCTCACAAATGTCAGAGTGATCAGGCCAAAGACACCTGGCTAAATCAATGAAAAAAATGACAAATCCAAGTTAAATGGCTGAAAGGAACAAAGAGAGGATGCTCTCAAAAAGAGAATAAATGAGCTAAAAAGGAGTCACACTGACAACCCTGTAACAGCTGAGCTCAAGAGAATCCTATTTGGCCAATATGGCCAGTTCCATCACCGAGACCAGTGCGAATACATTGAGGGCCATTCGATGAGCAAATCCGCTCATTGGAAAAGGCACACAGGGAAATCCAAAGGGAAAGGGCATCTCTAGGCAGCATGCCTGAGATTGCCACCAGAATGATAAATGTGCTTAAGTACAGGACAAGCTCCCAGCTGATCAAAATGGGAATTGCCAACAGGACTGAAACCATTTCAATGGTCAAAAGGGTCCTGACACTAAGAAACCTGGTACAGACCTTGGAAAGAAGAAGCCAAGATATGCAGGAAGATATCAATAAATTCTAGGATAGGTTCATGGCATTACAAAACAGAGGTCTTCCTAGCTTGATGGAGCCCTCAGGAAGGCTACTTTCACATGAAAAATATGCCAAGAGAGTCAACCATTTTGCTGCCAATCAGATTGCAGAAACAGCCAGCACATCAGCAGAAACAGGGCCAGCAATAGGACAGACCCTTTTCAACAGGGTGGAGAGCTTATTCTTCATTATGAATGAAATTACTCACTTGTTTGAGGAGCCTCCCAATTTTTACAAGTATACAGAGACATATGAGATGATGGGGTCAATTTTGAGGCATCAATTGCCTACACAGGAAGTCTGGAATAATTTAATACAATTACTGCTAAACCAAAGCCAGTAATTATGTTTTTCTTTTCTGAAATATTTAAATTTTCATACACAGGAAAATAAGCATATATCAGCAGGTATGCAGAAAGAGGCTAAGCCAACTCAGCACAACTATTCGGCCACCACAGCAGCACTGGCAGTCACAGGTGACAGGGCCAAAAAGCTACAGAAGGTCAGAGCTACACAAACACGTCACTCAGCAGTTATAACAAAGCATTCAGCCGACTCAGTGAGCTCCAAAGGTCGAAATCTTCTGACGGGAGTAAAGAGCATTTATGTTGTATTAAAGGCTGTAATAACTTCTTATCTACTATTTCTGTACGAGTTAATGAAGATATTTTATTTCTCAGATGACTCAATGCCTGAGATATTTTGTATGAGATACTTCTATATATTCCCCCTCGCATAATTTAGCAGGGGTTGGACACGTTGGATGTCAGATATTGTTCATATCTATTCTATTATTCTTTTACTGTAACTCTCAGAGAAGTAATACAAAATATGATGGAATTTCCAAAGCTCTGTGTTGCTTGATGTTTTCTGGTGTTTAGCTGAAAGTTTCAGGATTCCTGCGTATCTCATGGCACAATAAGTTTCTCTTATAACTCTTTTTGTTATGTGTTTTGTTATCTTTCATATCTCTTTCATGTTTCCTGTGTCTTACAGTTAATAGCAAGGAAAAAGAATAGTTCGACGATTTAATCAGAGATTACCCTGAACTCAATCTAAGCTATTCTGAATGTTTTTCTTCAGTTGTAGTAATCAAGGTGTAATTCTTAAATGCTACCCTTTCCCGCTATATCTTTCACAGTGATTATTGTTTTCAGGAATCCAAGTTTGCTCCTGAGGAATATATCTCTTTCACACATTTCAGCTTGGTGGAAAATTCTTAATTGCTTTTCACTAGTTGTTTACACTCCATCATCATAATTTCAAGTTTTTTTCATGAAGTATCTAAATGGTGCTGTAACTCCAGCTGCTCAAACTCAAGATTTCAAGAAACCAATAGCCACATACTCCATTGCCCAATGGACTAACGTTATCTGCAGATCTCCGCTTTAAGTACGGAAATACATCCTTCCAACCAAACATAAACCAAAAACCTTTACTTCATAACTAGCCTAATATCTCCACAGAACAGAGACAAACCTTAAAGAGAGAGCCCTCTCTGATTACAACTGGGCTAGAAGCTGTAATCCAAAGATTGGTTAGTGGTTACCCCGGCCGTATTCCCTTGGGAGTCATAGGGAACAACCTGGGTGTTAACATAAATGGCGACTCCACTGTGGAGCTCTTCAGGATTTATAAAATACTATATATCTCCTAAAGTTACACTTGAAACCTGAATATCGGTCAAGAAGCCTTCAAAGATGTTTCTGTACCAACACTAACAACCTCAAGGAAGAGCTGATTCAGAGCAAATTAAAAATTCCCCTAAAAGATTCAAAAATCTAGTTCAGAAGCTGGCTCCCAAGAAGAATCTTCGGTACACTAGGGAAAATCCTGACCCAAATCCACCTACTGTCTTTCAAAATCCTAACACAATCCCTAAATTTATTAAGAAGCAGCAAGGGCCAGATAAGCTTGCTGACTTAAGTCCAGAGACATTTCATCCCAACCCCATCTCCACTCCAATCAAGGTTCTTTTTCGCTCCACCCCCAATTCCCCTAGTTCTCCATCCACATCTCAAAGCCCCCCTCCCACATCCTCATCCCCCACACATACTCCCTTGACCAAAACTCTAGGTTCTGCTACACCTGTTACCCCTGTGGTACCTATTATTCCTTTTGTCCTAGTTGTCCTTGTAAATCCCCCAAACCTTGCAAATATGGCTATGATATATGCACCTGTGCAATTACCTGCTAATCCAGCAGCTTTACCTCAGGATTACCATGCCAAAATCTCATATTTTGACTCCACTGGCCCTTACTCTGCTATTCAGCATGCCAAGAGGATGCAGGATCATTTTGAGAACTATGTAATAGATGATGAAAGTGTGAGCGATGAGAATTTTTGTCAAAGCCTAACAAGGTGATGTCCGAACTTGGTTCAGGTCACTTCCTGCAAATACCATACAACCCCTGATAGGCTTTACAAGCCTTTACCAAACAGATGGGAGAAAATCAAGGATCCCTTGCACACATTACAAGTTGAAGATATGAACATGATTAAGAGAGGTTCCGCTCAAAGAGAAAAGTTCTGGAGTATTGTGCTAGTTCACATGATTACAATTGCCAATACCCCAAAACTTAAGACCTCTCTGATTTAGCCTTATACAAATTCCCTGATGGATTTGATCCGGACATGGCCTATCAATTAAATAAAGAGCCCCTTCAAACCCTTGAAGAAGCACAAAAGGTTGTTGTCACAGTCGAGGCTAACCTAATTGCTAAGAGGAACAGGGCAAGATTGGAAAAAAGAGTTGCCTTCAAAGAGGAACCCTCAACCTTTGACCAGAAATTGGATGCAATAATCTTTGGTATGAAGAGGTTGGGTGTCAGAGTAGAATCTGTGGAGAGAATGTCATCATGGGAAGCACCACAAAATAACCCTAATAGAAATCCAAACTTTAGGAGAAATCAAAACCCTAATGTGGGCAAGGCTAACTCTGATCCAGAGATAATACCGTCATTTCAGGAAAACTATGCTGAAACATCTACTTCAGATGAGCAAGTGGATGACACCCACATCCACCTAATGGGCCTTGATGATGGGCACCAAGTATTCCTAAGTCAAGAAGATCATGAAGATGATGACATTAAACAATTCCAATCCAAGTCAGGTGAGTCATTTGACTTCAAACAAGGGTATGACACAACTATTTATGAAGTTCATAAACAATAAAAACTAAGAAGTAGACCTGTAAACATAACACAACCTGAAAAAACAAAGGATAGACTGCAGCCTAAGGGTGCCATAGTAACATAACCAATGAACACAATAGATTCACTTACAAAGGAAGTGACCATTGAAGAAGTTACTGAACAACTTCCCTCAACACAGAAGCCACTAGCTGCGTCATCTTTACAACCTAATCCAAGAAAAGTTCCACAAGAGATGAATGAAAAAGAGAAGCCCCAAGATCAAGTCAAGGATCAAAAAGAAACTTTATTTAACAAAGAAAAGATGGTCACCCACAACACTAAGGTTCAAATTGAAAAACCCTTTGATTTGGAAGCTGAAGTTGGCAAACTGAAAATAACCATTCCTCTTGCAGAACTAGCCAAGCATGAAATTTACAAAAAATAGATTAAGAAGTCCCTCCAACTCACTCGAAACAGAGACAATGTCAATGTGTTGGATGACACCCCAGAATTGCTGTTTGGTCCAGAGCTTGATGGAAAACCAGCAGGCATAGGGATATTACCTTTTTATGTTAGCTTGCATATCCATGATAAGATACTACACAATGCAGTGTTTGACTCAGGTGCCTCTCATAACCTGATGCCAAAAATCATAGTCATGGAAAGGTTTGAATGCTAGAATTTACTAGGGCCATATAAGGTCCTTATTTTCATTTGATTCTAAACCAAGTTAAATGTCTAGGCTTGATAAAAGACCTTGTGTGTTCCCTGGTCCCAAATACCCAAATAAAACATCTTGATGGATGTTGTTCGTGCCTATATTCCACCTAAAATATGAATTTATTGTCAAGATCATGGGGGGCTAAACATCAAGGGTCCCTACAATTAGACATGTCATATGCCACAATCACAGTCTTTGGTCAACCCAAGAGACTATATAGAGAGTCACTCATGAAATACATGGTCAGCACTGAAGAAAAGCCTCAAAACTTCCCCATATATGTTGTCCATTCAGATATAGATTCATATATTCTCTTTAACGGCAATACAGGTCACGGAAATAATGAAGAAATCCAGACAATCAAAACAGATCAACATATCAATGAAGGAACCCCTGACATACAAACATTGGTTGAGTCAAAAGATGGAAATGTTCAAGAGGACAAATCAAATGATGATGAAACCAAGACACTCAAATAAGATCAGGACTTTAATAAACAAACTGCTGCTCTAGAAACAAAGTTGATCCCCTCAAGTGACAAGACTGTTCTAAAAGTCAAACTAAATAAAGAAAAAAAACTTCAACTCACAAATACAGACCACAGAGAAATATTAAGTCTCCCCTAGAACAAGAGATCTTATGGTTCCTAGAATTTGATGGGTCAGTCAACAAGTTAGGGGCAGGAGCTGAAGTTTGGATACACAATAAACAAAACAACCATGCAGAGGGTCGAGCCTATAGACTGAACTTCAAGTGCACTAACAACATGGCTGAATATGAAGCTCTATTACTAGGCCTCAAGTTAGTAAAATCCCTACAAGTCATAAGAGTTTCAATCCTGGGAGACTCAGACCTAGTTACCCAACAAGTGAAAGGAAATTTTGTCACCAATGACAAAAGACTGAGGTCTTATAGGTCTGCTGCCACTGAGTTGCTAAAGTCCTTCACTGAATTTCAGATTGCCAAAATTCCTAGGGCCCAGAATCTTCATGCTCATAGTTTGGCCACATTTGCAAGCACCTGTAAGTTGCCTTTTGAGCCGCACCACTGTTTTACAGCCGAAATAAAACACAGACCATTTGTCCCAAACAATGTCAAGGACTGGCAGGTGTTTGATGATGATACACAAATAAACAATTTCTTGACTTTACAAGAAGAGTTTTCAGGTCTAAACATTGACACTGAGACAGCAAGTCAATCACAAAGACTTGAGACAGCAAGTCAATCACAAAGACTTGAGACAGCAAGTCAATCACAAATACAGGGTAAACAGAATGACCAAGCAATATCACCCAAAACAGCTAAGCAAATACTACATCCTACAACCTTCAACAAACACAACATACAAGAAATCCAACAAATTAAATGTGAAGAGATAGCTGATTATGAAACTGAAGTGTTACAATTAAAGGGCAATTTTCTTCCAACATGCTTAGCTCCTTTAGAAGGCATTTTTGACTCCAATGATGTTCCCAACAAACCAAAATTGCAGCCCCTCAACACCGCCATAGAAGAGTATAACATTGGGACTATTAGACAACCTAAAGTCATAAAACTGTCTGCTACATTACCTCCTAACCAAAAGCCTAAATACATTGACCTTTCTAAATAGTTTCAGGATGTTTTTGCATGGAGTTATGAGGATCTAAAATCCTATGACACCTCTGTAATACAACACACTATCTCACTCAAGCCAGATCAAAATCCCTTTAAGCAAAAACTAAGGAGAATCAATCCTATGCTCCTCCCAGCAATGGAACAAGAGGTACAAAAAATGTTTAAAGCAGGCATTATAGCACCAATTAGATTCTCTGGTTGGATTTCAAACCTAGTCACCACAAGAAAGAAGACTGGTGAAATAAGGCTCTGTGTTGATTTAAGAAACCTGAACCAAGTGTCCTTAAAAGACAATTACCCCTTACCCAAGATGGATCGCATCTTGCAGAGAGTAGTGGGGGCATCAAGAATTTCTTTACTTGATGGGTTCTCAGGCTTCAACCAGATCTTAGTCCATCCTGATGATCAGGACAAAACAACATTCACAACCCCATGGGGAACCTTTAAATATGTTAAAATACCTTTTGGTTTGAAGAATGCAGGGGCTACATTCCAAAGAGAAATGGACATTGCTTTTGCTAAAGATATTCATGACTTTCTTGTCATTTATTTAGATGATCTCACACCTTTCTCCAAATCTGACCAAGAACATTTGAAACATTTAAGGCAGATATTCATAACTTGTAGGAAATATGGCATTTCCTTAAATCCTAAGAAATCCTTGTTTGGTTTGGAGGAAGGCAAACTGTTGGGTCACATTATTTCCAAAGATGGCATCAGAATTGACCCAGACAGAATCTAGGCCATCTTACAAATGCCTCATCCAAGGAATATAAAGGAATTACAAGCCTTTCTGGGTAAAATCAACTTTCTAAGGAGATTTATCCCAAACCTAGCCGAATTAAGTAGATTACTCAATAACATGCTTAAAAAGGATTCAAAATTAAAATGGACAGTAGAAGCAAATCAAGATTTTGAAGGTATCAAGTTTTCCCTCACTCAAACCCCAGTCTTAACTAACCCTCAATTTGATAGGGAATTCATCATATTCTGCTTTGCTTCCCAAGACACAATTGTTGTTGTTTTACTACAGAAAGATGACCAAGGAAATGAGAAACCCATTTCTTTCTTTAGTAAAGATCTTAGAGATGCACCCCTCAAGTACCAGATCATGGAAAAGCAAGCATACGCTTTGGTAAAAGCTATTAAGGACTTTAGGATCTACATCCTATACTCCCATGTGATAGCCTATGTACCAAGCCCAATTGTTAAAGACATACTTACTCAAGAGAACTTAGAGGGTAGAAGAGGAAAGTGGATTGCAAACATTCTAGAATTTGATATTGAAATAAAACCTACAAAACTGATAAAAGGGCAGGGTTTGGCTAAATTAATGTCTGAAACAAATTTCCAAGCCTTAGACATCAACCAACTAGATAGTGAACCGGAGCTGGCGACTCCAAAGATCAATGTAGCCTTTGAACAATCCCCCTGGTATTATGATATCTGTTATGTGTTACAAAACCTGTGTGCTCCCCCAGGGCTATCCAGAACTAAATGTAGGTTCCTAAAAATGAAAGCTTTAAAATTTTGTGTTATGGATGGCAATCTTCTTTGGAAAAACCATGAGGGTATCCTATTAAACTGTTTGATTGAAAATGAGGCTAACAAGATCATGGAAGAATTTCATGCAGGTGATTGTGGTGGACATTTGTATTGGAAGCCCACTGTGGATAAGATACTGAGAGATGGTTACTATTGGCCCACTGTTTTCCCTGATTTCAAGAAATTTACCACTTCATGTCATAAATGTCAAGTGTTTGAAGGAAAGAGACAGTTATTTCCACTACCTTTAAAGGATATTGCAACAGAGAGACAATTTCAGCAATGGGGCTTGGATTTCATTGGAGAAATTAATCCCTCATCATCAGGCCAACATAGATGGATTCTAAGAGCTATAGACTACTTCACTAAATGGATTGAGGCAATCCCATGTAGACAAGCAAATGACTCCACTATCATTTAGTTTCTTGAGACCAATATCCTTGCTAGATTTGGATGCCCTGATAAGATAATAACAGACAATGCTGCTACTTTCAGATCTAAGAAGATGGTCAGCTTCTGCTACAAATTCCACATTACTTTGGGCCATTCCACTGCATACTATCCCCAAGGAAATGGCCTTGCTGAATCATCGAATAAAAGCCTTGTAAACATGATAAAGAAGGTGTTGGAAGAGAACAAAAAGAATTGGCACAAGAAACTTGTCAATGCCTTATGGCCAGATAGATTAACAACCAAGAGATCAATTGGGGTCAGCCCATATGAGTTAGTCTATGGATTAGAAGCCAAATTTCCTTCATCACTAGGGATCCTTGTTATGAAGCTACTTCAAGAAAGTCAAGCTGATCCCAATGATATGCAAAGGAGGGTGAATCAAATTATATGTTTGCAGCAAACTAGAGACCAAGTTTATAACATAGTTCAAATATTACAGGAGAAGCTGAAGAAAGCTTTTGACAGAAGGACTAAGGCTGAGGATTTCAACATGGGCGACAAAGTTCTCAAGTGGGGTTCAAGAAGGGAAAATAAAGGAAAGCATGGAAAGTTTGATTTCCTTTGGAGAGGACCATTTATCATCCAAGTAGTACAAGGAAATAACACCTACTTTCTTAAGAATCTTGATGAAACTGATTTGGATGAAGGTCCTGTGAATGGCAGGATGCTGAAGAACTATTTTGACTACCTTCCATGAATGTAGCATGGCTGCCCTTGTACATAATTTGCTGTGTATAGTGTTTTCTCTAAGCATGTGAATAACTTAATTTCAAGGATCTTGCAGAAGCAGGAAAAGACTGTACTTCAGCAAGTTTTATAAATATGACAGTCTACAATTTTGAGGTTTCAAGGATGAAAAACTCCAAGTTTTGAAGAAGTAGCCAAAGGGCCAAGGCATGCTGACCTTCTATTCTTGGTCTTTCAAGAAGAAAAACCATCCCCATGTGGAGCCACTGTTGGATACCTATACCAATAGGTTTCATATTTCATGATTGGCAAATTCAAAATGCCAAATATGCTCTACTTTGCTAACACAAAGATCCCATATTTCCAAGACAAGGCAAGGTGTTTACATGACTTCATGTTTACTAAATTTTGATGGATGGCCCAACAGTCTAATCTGGATCATGCCATGTTTCAATTTTCTGTTGTAGAATAGAGAAAGAAGTGTGTCCAAACTGTTAAATCTTGGCAGACCAATAGTTATGTAGAGAAAACTAAGGCTCCCAATTGCTTAATCTAGGGCCTTGGAAGCAATAAGGATAGTGCTAGATAGGCAATCAAAAGAAAAAGCCAGTGGAAAATAAAAGGCACATAAGGGTCTGCAAGTCCAAGTGCACCCTCCAAGAAGAAACAAAAAATGCTAGGCAAGTAGATGGGTAGGTAGATGGAGTTGCAGAAGTGGTGTTCCTTTCATACTGAATCTTGCTGGTCAATACAACGAAAGCAACACAATGAAGCATGTCTAACTTCCCTTTTTTCCTTGTTTTACACTCATTACTAACATCCCTTCACCAGTTGTGTTTATGAAAGAAATTCAAGGTTTTATGTTGGTTCTTGCATCCTTTAAAAGCCACATTTCTTGTGCAAAATTGTTTTCATTTTGATCTACTCCCTAAGCTAAGTTGTTTTCAAATAAACTTGTAGAAATTTTGAATAATTTAACAGATATTCAACAGAGATTATCTTGATCATGTACTATTGCGGAAAACATACACAATACATAAGCTCCTCTACGTCGATCATCAATATAGCAGCATCAATAACAATAAAACATCAAGAGCATTCACACATTAACACAGTATGTATCCCGGGGAAAGCATCTCGCTAAAAACCCCAACTATCTGTATATTAATGATTGAGTCATGTAACATTACAAATTAAAATGCTTATCACAAGCAATCCAGTACCAGCTCCACCTGTTACACACAATACAGCTCAGATCTGAATCAATCACTGGCTCAAATCTCTTCCGCTGCTTGCCTGCCTCCGCTGCTCAATACCTGCACAAGAACCGTGATAATTCCAAGGCAGCCACGTCTTTCCTTGGCTAAATCACGTGAGAACAAGCTACAATGTGGGCAAACTCATTGGCATACTCAATCCCCTGATTTGTGCAAGATCTGGTGCACAACTATAGTCACAACTGATAGCAACCTGATTCTCTAACACCTGTCCCTGCTGAACTGAACATGCACTGACATGCAACTGAGTTAACTGATGTATTCATTAGTTGTATTATGAGTTAATAACTTTGTGAATTAATTAATAACTAATTCACCCAACTCATCTCTAGTCTATTTTCCAGTTAGACTAAATACAACCAGTTTAACAAAGCTAAACTTAACACAACTCCATCAACTGCACTTCCAGTCCACTAAACTCAACTCACTTGAGTTCTAACTGAAGTCATGCATGCAAATATTCAACTAACCCATAAGAAACACGTATTTCCTTCATGCAATTGCATGTGCCACATCTGTAGCTCGAACTGAAGTGCTCCAAGAGAATAAGACAAAGTTTATAGTCCAAATATTATTGTGAGATAATAATATTTGACTTTTCTATTTTTGACAGCCAGTCTAAAAGTAGACTTGATCACTCACGCTGTGATCACTCACACTTTCATCAAAAATAGAAGTCCATCTATTTTTCCAACTTGATCAATCATCCATAAACAACAACCTGCAATCCATAGACATGATCCATATGTCTAAAAATAGACATAGTCTAAAAATAGACATGCGCCAAAAATAGCCTGCGGGCCCACTTAGTGAAGGCGACTCTTTTCACTAAGCTCCATCATCTTGTTGCAATCTCAACACTCCCTCTCGACAAGATATGGATTATCAGCAACCCCTATTCTGCCTCGGTGGTACTCGAATTTTCTCCTGGTGAGAGCCTTCGTCAGAATATCAGCATCCTGATCCTCCGTTGGAATGTACGAAAGTAACATGATCCTCCGCTGCACACAATCTCTGATATGATGGTACCTGATGCCTTTGCTGCCATATACTCGGCCTCTTGAGCTCCCTGCCCAATCTGCATCCATGAAGCCACATAGCTTCACCTCATCCAATCCATATC
>APFE030901312.1:0-13492 GCA_000404065.3 Pinus taeda | reverse complement strand
GAGGAGAGGAATTTTAATGCAAATATTTTTAAGTTCCCCTAAGAGATCAAAGTCTGGATAAACGATTGGTTTAGGTATTGTTAATCTTTCAGGGAACATGGGAGAAGTAATTATGAGTCTTTCATGATCTTTCTGTTCAAATGTGTCTTCTCCCTGTTTTATTTTTGTGTCAATCACAGTTGAAGGTATATTTACAGGTGATGTTTCTAACTCAATTGGTGGCTAATCTCTATCTTCCTCAGGAGTGATAATGCATCTTGACCTCAGCCTAAGTTCATTGCATTATTTTTGTTTGGTCTCAAGGTTTGAGTTTTCAATGATTTGTATCCGCTGAATAGGTCTGTTATTGGGGTTTGGATTTGGTTGAGCTAGTAGTTGGGGACGCAGAAGGGGCTGAGGATTTTGATGTAATGGATATGGGGTTGATAATGTACATTGAGGTTGAGGACCTATCCCCATAGGCGAATTGGTTATCCCTAGAGGTCGCTGCCAATTCAGAGACCAGTTCGAATTTTGTGAAGTAGAGGCATGCCACTAGGATGGGTATGGATTATTTTTTCAAAAAGGAGTAAAAGGAGAATTAGGCCAACCACTACTTGGAAAGGACTGAGTTGGCCAAGGTGACATAGGAAATAGTTGGGACTGCCAAGTCGAGAAAGATGATTGACTTTGCCATGCTATTCCAGAATTCTGCCACTGATTAATTGACTGAGAAGGAAATAAATGAGATGGGTATTGTGACATACCTATAGGTCGACCTTACCTTTGTCGACACTGGGTCATTAAGTACACTGGTTCAGTCTCTTCTTCTGCTTCTTTAAAAAATTCTTTCATCCCTAGAAGTGATGGACACTGCTTGGTGGCATGGTCCTTGGTGCAGATAACACATGTCTGGACCATGTCCAATGGACAATCCCATTGACTCTGCTTCTTTTGAAAGCATGGGAAAAAATGACCAAATTCTGTTATGCTAAGGCTTGTTTCTATTTGGCATGTAGGATGTCCAACTGCATTCTAAGGGTGCTCAGGATGTCTATCTTGAAGTCCTCCAGGAGGTTAATGATTTCTACTCTTGTCACGCCTCCACTGGGCGGTTTGCTTCCTCTAGTCATAGAATCTCAGCTTCCTGACCCGGTGTGTGTGCTACCTTGCGAACACCTGATACAAAAGCAAAAAATTTCATCATAATCCTCTTGAGAAATGTCTCCCTTCCCCATCAAATTTAAAGTTTCTAACCATTCTTCTTTCATTCCTTTAATTAAGATGGCTTTCAGTACCTCTTTTGGTAATGTGGAGTAAGGGGATCTCTGGAAATTGTACTGAAACCGTTCGACATATTCCTCTAGAGTTTCATTATCATTCACAGACATTTTAAATATTTCGTCTTTTAATTCTCTACTACAATAGCCTTGATATTTTGTGAGAAAAGAAGTTTTCATGTCATGCCAAGAGTTAATAGTGCGCCCACCTAAACCCATGAACCTCTACAAAGCTACTCCTTTAAGGGTAGAAGGGATTAAATTCAATTTTTGAGGATCAGTGGTGTAATCATCTCCTCTAGGCAGGATTTCAAACTCGAATAAGAAGGCATCCAGATCCTCTATGGTCATGCCATGAAAGGTTGGGATGTTTTGCAAGGGAATTGCTTTCATCGAGGCGTTGGACACTGGGTCGACTATGGGATATTCCAATGTCGAGGTCTGACCTTGAGGTACTTGATTCGCCATTTGGTAGAAAATGTGCCAATATCCTTAAGGGACTTCAGGGGATGCTATCTGAGTAAGTGGAGTATTTTCAATCCGAAGTGGCTTTATGACACTGCCTAGATATGGGATCATAGGAGATCCTAGTTCAAACAACTATGGCTCTGCCTTAGTAACTCCACTGGTTTCTCCCTCTCCTTATATTAAATTGCACGATTTTCCCTCTTGTGAAGGATTGAAATGTAAATTTTCGGTAACTTGAAAGCTCTGTTCAGATCCTCCGGTTTGGTTAGAATCTCAGCGTAGGCTACAGATGGTGAGCCTGCTGCCTAAGGGATTACAGTAGGGATTTTTCCAGAGATAGCTGGTGAAGCTTTTATTTTCCTCACATGCTTTTTCACACATAGTTCTTTAATTGTTTTTGCATAAATAGGAATATCTTGGATGGCTTAGAGGAGAGGAATTTTAATGTAGATATTTTTAAGTTCCCCTAAGAGATCAAAGTCTGGATGAACGATTGGTTTAGGTATTGTTAATCTTTCAGGGAACGGGGGAGAAGTAATTATGAGTCTTTTAGGATCTTTCTGTTCAACTATGCCTTCTCCTTGTTTTATTTATGTGTTAGTCACAGTTGAAGGTATATTTACCGGTGATGTTTCTAACTCAATTGGTGGCTGATCTCTATCTTCCTTAGGAGTGATAATGCATCTTGACCTCAGCCTAAGTTCATTGCATTATTTTTGTTCGGTCTCAAGGTCTGAGTATTCAATGATTTGTATCCACTGAACTGGTCTGTTATTGGGGTTTGGATTTGGTTGAGCTAGTAGTTGGGGATGCAGAAGGGGCTGAGGATTTTGATGTAATGGATATGGGGTTGATAATGTAGGTTGAGGTTGAGGACATGTCCCCATAGGTGAATTGGTTATCCCTAGAGGTCGCTGCCAATTCAGAGACCAGTTCAAATTTTGTGAAGTAGAGGCATACCACTGTGATGGGTATGGATTATTTTGTCTAAAAGGAGTAAAAGGAGAATTAGGCCAACCACTACTTGGAAAGGACTAAGTTGGCAAAGGTGACATAGGAAACAGTTGGGACTGCCAAGTCGAGAAAGGTGATTGACTTTGCCACGCTATTCCAGAATTCTGCTTCTAATTAAATGACTCAGAAGGAAAGAAATGAGATGGGTATTGTGACATACTTGTAGGTCGGCCTTACCTTTGTCGACACTGGTTCATTAAGTATACTGGTTCTGTCTCTTCTTCTGCTTCTTTAAAAACTTCTTTCATCCCTAGAAGTGATGGACACTTCTCGGTGGCATGGTCCTTGGTGCAGATACTACATGTCTGGACCATGTCTAATGGACACTCCCGTTGACTGTGCTTCTTCCGACAGCGTGGGAAAAAACGACCAAATTTTGTTATGCTAAGGCTTGTTTCTATTTGGCATGTAGAATGTCCAACTGCGTTGTAAGGGTGCTCAAGATGTCTATCTTGAAGTCCTCCAAGAGGTTACTTATTTCTACTCTTGTCATGCCTCCACTGGGCGATTTGCTTCCTCTAGTCATAGAATCTCAGCTTCCTGACTCGGTGCTTGTGCTACCTCGCGAAGACCTGATACAAAAGCAAAAAATTTCATCATAATCCTCTTGAGAAATTTCTCCCTTCCCCATCAAATTTAAAGTTTCTCACCATTCTTCTTTCATTCCTTTAATTAAGATGGCTTTCAGGACCTCTTTTGGTAATTTGGAGTGAGGGGATCTATGCAAATTGTATTGAAACCATTCGACATATTCCTCTAGAGTTTCATTATCCTTATTAGACATTTTAAATATTTCGTCTTTTAATTCCCTACTCCTACAATAGTCCTGATATTTTGTGAGAAATTAAGTTTTCATGTCATCCCAAGAGTTAATAGTGCGCCCACCTAAATCCATGAACCACCACAAAGCTGCTCCTTTTAGGGTAGAAGGGAACAACTTCAATTTTTGAGGATCGATGGTTTAATCATATCTTTTAGATAGGATGTCAAACTTGAATAAGAAGGCATCTAGATCCTTTGTGGTCATGCCATGAAAGGTTGGGATGTTTTGCAAGGGAATTGCTTTCATTGGGGCGTTGGCTACTGGGTCGACTATGGGATATTCAAATGTCGAGGTCTGACCTTGAGTTACTTGATTCACCATTTGGCAGAAAATGTGCCAATATCCTTAAGGGACTTCAGGGGATTCCATTTGAGTAAGTGGAGTATTTTCAATCCGAAGTGGTTTTACGCACTGCCTAGATATGGGATCACAAGAGATCCTAGGTCAGACACCTGTGGCTCTGCCTTAGCAACTCCACTGGTTTCTCCCTCTCCTTCTCTTAAATTGCACGATTTTCCCTTTTGTGAAGGATCGAAATGTAAATTTTTGGTAATTTGTAAGCTCTGTTCAGATCCTCCGGTTTGGCTATGAATCTCAGCGTAGGCTGCAGATGGTGAGCCTGCTGCTTGAGGGATTATGGTAGGGCTTTTTCCAGATATAGTCCGGGGTCCTCCTGATGTCTGAGATTCTTCTTTTCTTGTGATTTTGTCTATAAATGTTGATCTTCCAAGGTTCATCGATCCCTTTGGTTTTGTGGATTTGGGTAGGGGGTTCTGATCTTTTTCTACCTTTTTATTCTTAGTCATTTATAAAAACCTCTACTCCTATTTAACCTCTATGTATTTTCTGAAAAGCGGGTCGTTGAGCAAGCACTTTACTTGCTGGTTACACATGTTCTTACCTCCCGTTTTTAATACCCAATTGTTTTACAAGAAGAAAAATAAAATAAATCACTTTGAAACACTATCCCCAGTAACAATGCCAAAATGTTGGTGCACTAAGATGACTATTAAAAGAAATCTTAATACCTACATTAATTATCAAACCAGGGTAAGTCTGTTTATTTCAAGAGTGTTCAACATTGTCTATGTAAGTGAATTCAGAAGTTATTTCAGAATGAAATGATTTAGAATCGTTGCAATAATTAATATCTAATTCTCGAAGTTCAATCCAAAGCAAATGTGTAAGCAAACCTTAAAGCAGTTTCAAATCTATTTTAACCTATTATGCAAAAAAATGAATCTAAATGCAAGTAAAAGGAATCACTCTTAGCAGATCTAACTATTATCACCAATAATTCATTTAGCAAGAAAGAAAGCTACAACAAATGAACAACAAGAAACTATTCAAGCTTTTAACTGAAAGAAATCAATTGTGAACTCAACTAACACTACACAGAAGGAACACCAATCGAATACTTAAACTAATATAATAAATTCATCAAATATTAACACACAACTGTAAACATAGCAAGATATAGAATATAGTTTGAACGACAAAGGTAAATCGTAACAATCAATACTTAAAACAATCGGGATAATTCTAATTTCATGAAATAACAGGAAAAAAATTTGCAAGAGTAAACATAAATAAGTATGACACAAGAAAAGCAGTAAATCTCCTATCGACTGGGCCCAGAGTCACCAGAAGTCACTGCCAAAAGACACTTAGAATGCGATTACAGGTAAAACACAATCTTCTTCATTAAACCCGATAATAAAGATACAACATCACCGTAGTGAGAATACTCTGTGTCAAAAGTGAATACTTACAATCTCCAAATTTCTAGCTAGTTATTCATTTCACCTGTCGGCTTTATATAACCTATGAGAGACAAACAGATAGGAGCGAATCCTCAGGATCAGGAGATCCTGAGGATTTCGTAACCGAAAATATGATTTTATTACAAAATAGACTTGATTCCCCTAGTCTTATGCTAGCCTCCATGATCGAAAAATTGTCCTTTTCCTTTCTTGGTTGCCGTTGTTCTGTCATTTGAACAAAAATCGTTTAATTCATATTCCTGCATATACAAAAATAGCGAAAGTTAGCTAGAATTACACAATTCGTTAATGGTTGATTTTATCTAGCTTCTGCAATTGTTTCTTCTAAATTCTTTTCTAAATTGAAGATAAACATAGAAATATGAATGATTAATTAAGCTAATATGACGATAAAACATACCTTTTCTACGACCCAACAAAAGGCATCCTAGAAGTCATCATTCTAGGGCATCTCTAAAGTCTCTTTAAAGGTCTTGAAAGTATCAAGATATTTGGAGATGTCACCAAGAAGGACTCTTGGTTGATAAAAAATGAATTCATGGAGTATGTCCTTGGAATTATTGAAAAAGAGAATACTTGAGAGTTGGCAAAGTACAAGAAGGGAGAAGTAAGGGCATAAAGGATCATTTATGAATCCATTAACGATCATCTTGTTCCCTTTTTCACCGATTTGAAGACATCAAAGACTATATGATAAGTTGGTAAAGTTGTACTCTATAACTACATCATGTCAAAAGATATCCTTGAGGGATAAACTATATAGAATAAGGAAATCAAAGGATGAAGACATGACAACCAATCTAATGAAGATATCACAAATAAGAGACCAGTTGTAAGGGCTTGGGGACACTGTTACAAACTCTGAGATAACTGTCTATGTACTAAATGCTTTTCCACCTTATTGGAGTATTTTTTCAACTAACATCTACTCAAAGAAAGATACCACACCTTTTGATGAATTGTGGCCTCAATGTATATGGGAAGAATCCAGGATCAAGTCAAAGGATGACTTTGAATCGAATTAAAGATCTCAAGTCTTCATTGTAAGAACCAAGAAGTTGAAGAAGGAGAAGTTTGGAAAGTCCAAGAAAAAGACAAATATGTCCAAGATTCAATGTTTTTGGATGAAATGAACTTGGTCACTTTAAGAGGGATTGTCCAAACAAGCAAAACAACAAAAGAAAGGAAAGAAGTGAAGCTCACATAGTTGAAGAAAAGGGAGAACCTAAGAATAAGCCAAAAGGAGAAGATCCCAAAGATGGACCTCAAAACAAAAATGTACAACCAAAATCAACTTTATAAGAAATAATAGGATTCAAGATGATGATGTCAACCATGGGGGATAATTCACCATTTTTGGAGTAAAAAATTAAAGATTAAAAAAAAAAACTATTTCAACTCGTATTTTCAATTTATCTCCCTACAATTTTACTCAAATTTCGAGTGGGAGCACTCGTTGGAGACCTCAAAATTTCTCTAATGACTATTGAAGGAAGCTCCATCACTATCAGGTTTTTTTATGAAATTTGTCTTTCTTTTATTAAGTAGAGTAACATGCATTATTGTATACTATAAGATAGTCTTAGTTTTTGTAAAATCTTGGCATCATAGATAGAAGCACGTGATAATTGAATAATTAGAGTCTACTTGATTAAATTGTTTTGATAGGAATCATCTAGCTTTCAAGAACAATAAGATCATGACCATATTGCATATTATAGTTCATACAAGAATTTTCTAACATATTATTAGAGGTAGTCATTTTTCAAAAAGGGATCATCAAGATCTCTATAAGAACCATGATTTTGGAGGCTTCATAGAAGGGGAATTAACATGACTAGTATACATTCCATCTAGTATGTTATGCAGAATCCAACACTGTGGACAAAAGTATCTTCCATAGACTTGGTGGACTGACCTAAAACAACAAAAAGACAAAGGGACTAATGTTTTCCTTAAAGTAAATAGATAACAGGATGAAACCTACCTGAAATTTGTCATATGCTTCGCTCCTTCCTTGGCTTGAATGCTCCAATTCTATCTCTGATCGCTATAATCAGAACTTGCACAGTCATATAACACAGGCCAACAATCCACAAAATCTATGCAACATCATCTATCACTTTATTCAATAGATCAACATGGTATTGAAATATATGAAACCATAACATCATATATAGGAAAACAAAGAACTCTTTGTATTAATAGAAATGGGAGTGAGTTACAAAGAAAATAGGCATTGATCTTGTAGAAAAGCTCCTCCAAGTTGACTTTTGCTTTCCTTGTCACAAAGTGCATCTCTAATCACCCTAATGCATGGAAAAATATCTCTCACAACAACAACATAAGGGTAGAATCACTCTCCAAAAGCCAGCCCCTTGCCTATGGATGGAAATAAATATATAGGTGAAAGAGGTAGTTCATGAATTCTTATCCTTTTACCAATCTGGGCTTGATATCCACTCTTGATGGGAGGATGAGCTCAAGGGATAAGGGATGAAAAATCCAAGGTAGGATAGAATAGGCTTTGAGACTTTTATATGAGGTAAATGGTTATAATAGATCATGGAAGGTTCTGGAAGAGGAAGCTTTGAGATTCTTTCTCTTTTTCTCGAATTTATAGAATCAAAACACCCCCAAAACTGAGCAATTTGCTGGTGATCAACGCAGGTGTAGAGTAGGGAAACCTAGTAGTCAAAGCTGACTAGTAAGAGACCAAGGTTTGTTGGTCATTAAAATGACTGAAATAAGGTGCTTTCAGGCAGAAACTCAGGGATTAAAATGAGTCATGCTTAGGGTTTTGTGCAAGGATGATGAAAAAAGGGTTAAAGGATGTTGATTGATCCAGTTGAAGGCCTATTGACTAAATGTTACAAAATGGACTATAAAATATTTCCCCTTAAAGCGCAAACTCAAAAATGATAGTTGATGACTGAAGTGCTTTATCTTGTGACATGTCAGGATCAAGAATAATTGATGAGATCATCATCAATTACAATACACTTACATCATGACATCTTTTTTGAGGGAGGCATATCCATACTCAACACATAAGCTAACATTACATGTACAATGATCAAAAGACACATCCACAGATGACTGATGGTGGAACCATGACTAGATGAATGCCTATATGATCATAGCCATCATACATTGTGATTTTGTATTACTCTTGAAATTATAGCGTGGATGGATGAAACTAGATATGGGGTCTTCTATCTTGTTCAAACGACTAGCCAATATATGAGTCTAACCATGTGAATCAATGAGATGAGGTCGAACATCGTAGACACCATTCGATTACTGAATAATGATGTAAGTCATTAACAAACATGAGAGAAACCACTAATGATGTTAATGGATCTCAAGGTACTTTAGTGCAATCTGTATGGTGTAAATAAATGAGTTGATGTTGAACACCACACATAATCATTCGGTCAAAGGAAAATGATGTAGACCTATCACTGAGAGCGAGGAGCTTGGCATTGATGTATGCAAGCACCAAGGTACCAAGGGGTGTTTCTAAGTCAATTTCCTAGATAATTAGCTGATGTCGACAGTGTTGGAAAATCAGAAAGGCAATAAATAATTTCTTAATCTTGATAATTACCTGTGATTTTTCTTATTATTAAGATTCTTTATATATTCTTTCTTTAGTTCATCAAACAATTACCAAAAGCAACAACACATAAAAAATAGACACCAAATGTAGGTACATGCCAGGGAGAAACCTCCCTCAAGGGGAAATCCAGTCAAAATAATTCTTCCTTTCATTAGTATTCTTTGAGACTCTTCACCCTAGACCAAGACTAGGCCTTCCCTCAACACCAAGTCAGCCTCTCGGACGTTCGACCTCTTCCCAACAACTTCGACTATGCAACAACTTATGGCAACTGGAAGCTTCTGGAAACAATGAAACTAGGAAGACTTCGATCTCCCAATATAGGTCATGAAACAAAGAGAGAGAGACACCAAAATTTGATTTTCCTTGTCTATTTAGACTTCCCTAAACTCACACTCACTTTGGCTTATCGACAACAGACTTTCCAAGCTACAAGAGAACTTCGCACTTCTACCCAAAAACAAGAAATTTTCGTACTTCTTCCTAGCTACAAGAGTATTCAAAATTGATTAGATAATGATGCTCCAAATGAATTTGATGAGCTTCCTTTTATAGGCTTCTTGTGGGGTCGAATAGGGTTCTTAGGCCAACATAATGTGGAAGTTACATAATTCATATTTGACTCAATACTTAACCTTTTTACATGATTCAAAAGCCCAAGAAGCGTCTCTTTCAATGTACAATAACTCTTTAGACTCAATAAATCCTAGAAGTCCTCAATGGGGACTTTGACCTAAAACATGGTGACCCAAGCATGAAACCCATGCTTTAATAACTCACAATGATAATAATAATATTATTTTCTTTATTCTTTTGACAAGTACATTACATAATGACTCAATTAGATTATTGAATACCAATCCCAGTTACATTTTCCAACAATCCATCTTAACTAGGGAGGTATTCATAATGTACAAATACAATGGAAGATCTCAAACTATATGAACCATGAAGAACTGTAGGCACCGCAATGCCATGGACTAGATTCCTGACCAGGGAAATCTATCCAAACAATCACTCAATAGTTTAGGCACCACAATTCCATGGATTAGATTCCTAACCAAGGCAACCTATCCAGGTGGGACTAAGATGGACTCAAGATTTCAACCCCTTTAAGTACTCTCAGGCTTACTTGCTAACCATCAACCCAAAAATCCAAGTGTGTATCCAAAAAAAAGCTATTTGATCAACACCACCTTTCCAACTTTAGGACTCAGACATCAACACAAAGTGTCAGCCATATTTCTTCCTAGGAAATGCTTCACTCGCAAAGCCTCAACGCCCCTTGATCTGATAGATTAAGAATGACCATTCTCTCCCAATAAAACTGATTGGTAACTAGCATGCTATCAAATCCTTCAAGTGAGTCACTTGTACAAACACATCACTAATCAATAATACCTTCCACATGTACATAATCAAATACAAACCTCAGGGGTCTTTTAGACAACAAATGTTGCTTCTCAACTTTCCATAGTAGGACTATCAACCGAATCTTTGATAGAAGATTCCTCAATCATACATTTTTCTTCTTACTTCATATTCAGCAACATATTATTCAATCGGATCCTACTTTCCTTTCTTTCAACAACACCTCAAAATGCATTCTCTAATTTCCTTCTCCTAGTCATGGACTTCACTAAAAATTTATGGTTGTTAGTCCTGGTCTAGTGCATGACACATGAAGCAGAGAAACATATCTGTCAGTCCCTCTTAAACATAGAATATCTAATCATTCCTATTTTCATGGAATATTCTCAACCATCCTCTTATCCTAGGGAGATTCCTTCCATTCGAGCTCCCTCTTAACTTATGGAGTTCTACTTCTTGTTTTTTCCATCAGAGAATCTTTCGTGGCTTCCAACAATTTCACAAGAGTTATAATCATCCTAATCATGCTTGTTACATCAAGCATCTTCACCAAGTTTAAGATTGTGTACCAACACAACTTGCTTGTCACATCGAGCATCTTCACCAAGTTGAAGATTGTGTACCTGCACAAATTGCTTGTCACATCGAGCATCTTTACCAACTTGAAGATTGTGTACCTGCACAACTTAGATAGCAAGTAAAACCAAATCTATAGAAGCACGAAGTTATCCATATCAAAATCACGTAAGCATTTCAAATTTATACATATTAGATACCCATACTCAACTACAAACAAGAGACATATACTCTTCAACATCTTGCTAGGGACTTTGTCATTCACCCTAGACTACTTCATAACAACATTCATTCCATCTAAGGTTTCAATATGTCTTCCAAAGGTATGACATACCTTACTACAACATATAAAAAACCCTAGAAATAATTCATACAAACATATATCTACAAAGCATCTAACATCCTTTCAAGATACATATGTTAGACTTCTCACTACAGATTCATACACATCCTAGATTTCATACAAAAGAATCAATCAAAGTTAATCACATCTTAGTCATTAACTTGACCAAATTCCACTATGGTTAGTTCGAAACCCCATATTTTTAATCAATCATAAATCAATCATTAACATGACCAACTATCACTAGGGTTAGTTGCAAATCCTAGATTTCCGATCAATCATCAATCTCAACCAAAAACTCAAATTTCGACAAATCTCAAATTATCATACAGTCAACATTCATCTGAGATTTTTACTTCAACTAAGGTTTGAATCCAAAACCCAAGAATTCCATTTTCACAAATTCAACAATCTCACATAGATCTCAAATCATCATATTTAAGAGATTTTACTTTGACTAAGGTTTAACTCCAAAACCTTAGAATTCCACAATCTCAACAATCATTAAATACATAGATCTCAAATTGTTACATTCCACACTAGACAATGTTACTACTAGGATTTAATTGTAAAACCCTAGATTTTCATTTTCAACAATCATTCAATAGATTTCATATTGTTATATCACACATACTAGACGATTCAACTTCACTAGGTTTTAGCTATAAAATCCCAGATTTCCAAATATCATCATCCTAAAATCTCAGACAAGGGCTTCCATTACATCCTAAAACTTATGACTAATAATGACTTGGTCAACCCATGTATCTAGGAATTCATAACCATACATCAGCATATCATATGTGCAACAATCATTTAATACATATGAGCTAGACCAAGCTAGGGATCAAACCAAAAAGGACATATCTATATAAGACTATAGTTCATCATCATGCAAGTACATATCGCATCATGTGTTTGTCAAACCCAACCTCACAATGATCAATAAGATTTAGACAAACAACCATCTAGATTACACTAGGGTTTGACCAGACAAACACACACATACCAATGAAATCATTTCTAAGAAAATATAAGGGTCTTGTTCACACATTCCACCAAATCCTAATGAGTTAGGGTTCCAATGCACAAACATAGCAAGCCCAACATTACCAAAACTTCAAAGGTTATGGGAAATTAGACCTTATCACTCAACCCTAATAAGTTAGTATTTCTTGATCATACCAAAATCCCAAACATGACATCATCAATAAAACTTCAACTAGCATTTCACAATATCCCTAAGTAATTTAGGGTCTCAGACATTCACAATAGCACACCCTTCGGTCAGGGTTTTTACAGAACATGTCTAGGGTTCTACATAGTCAAGCAAGAATATGAATGGGGTGGGTAGATTTATCAAGCGATGAATCACCCAAACAAGAATCACTAAGATTCAATACAGCTAGTCATAACAAAGTCAGTAATAGATCAAATGAATAATCCTTTCAATCAATGAATTCAAATCATACCTTTGTTTCTTGACTAACCTTGTCTTGAGAGATCCTCCTTGTTTTAGATGTTTTTCCTAGTCAAGAGAATAGAGGGAGAAAGGTGATTAGTATTCAATATAAAACTAAATGAGTATATGAACCCAAAACTGAAAATACATGAAATACTTATCTTCACAAAGAAGGTTGCCACAATATATTCTTTAGTCATCCCAAGTAAATAACTTCGAAAAGGCTTCATACATCTCCTGAGCATGATCGATGTTAGCTATGAATGGGACAAGATTTTATTTTATCCCTTCTACCATCAGAGTCATAGCCACCAATTCTAAATCCCTGAACTTTTCTTTGTTGAGATCACTCGCTTCTTCTGTAGGCTTCTTTACATTTCCTTTTACCAAATCAGGCACCTTGTTCTTCTCGAGGATTAGGTAAAACTTCTTCTTCCAGGGTATGAAGTTATATGATCCTTCAAGTTTGTTCTCACCCTTGATTTTGTTAGACATATTCCTTGAATATAATAGACTCTTTTCCTGAGATAGTACCTATGAATGGATCAAGTGCTTGAGACTGCCTTTTTCTTCCTTCTTCACCAAAGCTTTGATTCCATGTTGGGAAATAAAAAAGGCAGTAATGATTTTATTAATCTTTATAATTACTTGTGATGTTTCTTATTATTAAGATTATTTATATCTTCTTTCTCTAGTTCATTAAGAACTTACCAAAAGCAGCAACACATAAAACAATAGACACCAAATGTAGGGACATGCCAGCGCAAAAC
>APFE030901293.1:95282-146369 GCA_000404065.3 Pinus taeda | reverse complement strand
TTAGAGTAATACACTATATTTCATTATAGGAAGGGGGGTATTGTTTCACTTTTTGTTTGTGTAAAGATATAGAATCATTTTATTTCCATATTTATGTTTAGGATAGTTAGATAGATAAATGTAATATATGAAGAAGACTATAAATTTAAGGGTTCAATCCCACTATTCTTGGTCTAGCCTACCAAGAATTCAAGTTGTTGATGCCAAAGTGATGCAATTTAAAACATCAACATATGTAATGAAATCTTTTCTCACACCCAGAACCTCCAATATCTTTAGATTCACCTGATTGGCCTTGGGGGAAGATCCAACTTAGTAAACACCTTAGGCTCCATAAGAGTGTGCACTACTTGCCACCCTTGGATTCCATATCCCTCTCATCCCATTTACCCACCAACGCAATATGGTCCCGACCATATCTGAGACCTCTTGTACCTTGTCCACGTCAAGATCCCTCAAATCTTGGATGTGTTATAATTGATGGGAATCTAGAACTAATGATATATGTTCACCACACAATGAAACACCCATATCAGGCCCTCCCTAAATCACCAAGTGCATCCCATAGTTAGGAAAAGCTATCTGAATACAAATTGCGCTTGAGAAGGTAATTTTCCAGGATACAAAGGAACTTGAGTAGGAAATCTGCTTAAATACAAGGAAATTGAGAAGGAAATATGATCATGTGGTGGTCTGGCCTCCACACAATTAATTTAACTCATGCATCCCTCTGATCCTTGGATCAACAAATATTTGCACCATTCTGAAGGAAAAGAGAAAATCAGGAGAATTTGGGGGAATTTCCTACGACATAGAGCACTACCTAAACACCAAATTTTCCTAAAGATAAGAACTATGGTATGAGAAAAGACTCCTAGAAGTATTGATCCCCATCTAGATTAAATAAAAATGGCACTAGTAAGACCCAACTACATGAGATCTTGGATGAGAGACATTCATGGTTCCAAAGCTAATTCACACAACTTTAGCATTGTACAATATGAGATATACAAGGAAGTTATGCTCTGAGATATATTGCAAGTCTAATACTTGATCAATGAAATACAACTTTGTTGTTCATTAGCAAGGTGGCATGCATGGTTTTCATTATAATTCAAGAGGGTTACAAATCATGTTTTAAAACAATGAACCACAAGATGTTACAACGACATATAAGTGTACACAAACCATAGATTTATCTCATCATTCCTTAATTACGCAATTCCTTAGCACTAACCAGAAATTCATTTATATCGTAGCATATAAAAGATACTAGAATATGAAGTGGCATATAATCATGGATATGGTAGTGAATTTCCCAATCCCAACATTTGATATAACTGGAACTTGTAAGATGATTGTTTAACACTGAGTAAATTCTAGACCACCAATTGTAAACATATCATACAACCTATAATTCCTTAATATGGTAATAACCATTCGATTCAAGCATTAATTACCATCATGAACAAATAAGGCATCTTTTCAACCATGAATACACAGTGATTTGAGCATTTTTTCATGAATGACCTAGGACAATACATCATCCAGCAACATAACAAGCATAATCATCATCCATAATCAAATATGCATAGACCATTATACTTATATGGGTGTGTTTGACTAGATGGAAAATGAAGGAGGGACTTCCACTCCACCCAACCATAGGCTAGCTACACAACAATCTCTCTTACAACTAACCACCCCTGAGTTGGATCCAGAGTCTAAGGGAATGTTTACACAAGGGTAATTTCACACCAAATTCTTGGTCAGAAACTCAAGAGATGGAGTCTAATATTCAAGTGGTCCATTTACTACTCTCTAGCAATAATCAACCTAGTGACTCACTCACTCTCTAAGTTTCAAAAAATAGGGCTTCACTGAAAATTCCAGAATGGGAGTGTTGCTCAGTTTCTGAGGATTGAATCCACTATGTAAGTGGTTAAATAGTAAGTTAGAAAGAACTTAGTGGTTCATCATCCAACAAGAAAGAACTAAGAAGTTCATTAGCCAACAACAAGCTACCAATGGTTTAGTTAATAATTTGGAAAACACTTAGTGGTTCATCAACCAACCAGAAAGCACTAGTGGTTCATTAGCCAAACTTCTAGTTTTAAGTGGTTCATTAGCCAAAGGAAAACATTTAATAACTAAATTATGATATGAATTTATGAAGGGGATAAAATTATATATAGAGTTATAACCAAAACATAGAGATACAATTAAATTGGACTTGTATTAATAAATGGAAAATGTTGAAATTGTATACATACATAATGAAAACAAAATAGCTCGAATGATGGTAGCTTATTTTTTAGAAGATGTGTAACAGCTACACACCTTCACCAAATTATCTTACAATGAGACTTGGAGGCCATTTTATCATAAAGGAGCAATGAAAAAACCCTAACATCTAAAAACCTAATCCTAGGAGATTAAGCTCCAAAGGCTTGTGGGCTCAGATGAGATAATGGAGCATCAACTTCCCTAGGTCATAAATTTGGCATATGATATCCATTTGTAATGCATGATATCCCATTGGAAAGGTCTATACAAGAAGTACATTTTTCGATTGGTGACTAACTTTATGAATTTCATTGTCATGTTCCCCCAAAAAACATCATTTAGGGCCTCAAAATGACTCTATAAGTCCAAGACCTAAAAGATGTAGAAAATTTGCATAAATAGAAATTCTAATGTGAGCCAGTGAAATAGGTGGCTGGACATCAACATCTATTAGAAACTAAATAAAGAAGAAATGGAAAAAATAAAATATTTCAAAAACACAAAAAATCATAAAATAAGAGAAAAACAACTATATGTGGTTCACCCAATTTGGGCTACGTCTACGGATATATCCAATCCTTCCTTTTATATTATCTAACAAACTAAAGGGATACAACCTACAAAAAATCCATTGTAACTTCCTCTTATCTCTCACACAATCTCCTCTCTTTTTCTCACATAGAATAATGCACAACCACAATATAATTCCCTCATATGAACCAAGGGTTTCCTTCTAGGGAAAAAAACCATAAATTAACATAACTTCTACTGTTAGATATTCCACCTAATTAGTGAACCAAATTGACTACGAAGTTACAATATTTTATAAGAAATGTTTTCCCTAAAATTTTCTTTCAGGGACACTTCCCCCAAGGGGCTAAAAGGGTGTTTTCACTTCCCCCCCACCCGACCTTGGCAATAGTAGTGGGGGGGGAAGGCCCCCCCACACCCCTTCATCACGAACTTGGACCCAAGCATGGCTGAAACAAGACCTCTGAATTGGGAAGATAATCAAGATCCACACCCAAAAGACATCCACCTAGATTATTCCTTCCCCCTTAAAAAGCAATGATCCCCATTACATTGAGTGCCTCCATGAGATAGGGAAACTTATGTTGAACTTAGCCCTTAGTGAGACACTTGGCTTGGGGTAGGATTTGGCCTACTTTGACAACTAGATACAGTTATATCCTCTATTGTGAGTGCTCTTAATATGTGTGTCCATGATTTAATCAATTGTAACCTATTCAATGCAATCTAGGTTGAGCTTCATTAGCATTAGTTTCTCTACGATTTCTGATGTGTCTAATAATGGTGGAAAGCATGATCAAAGGTGGTCCACATTGAACATTACATGTAGGCCAAGGAAGAGGGTATACTTAGCTCAAATGTGTTGTCACCCACAACCTTGGTGATGGTGTAAGGTTAAATATAGAAAAGTGGCATAAGCTTATGATGGGCCCTATAACGCATTCCTTCTACAAATGCAACCAAATATTGTCTTGCACTTGAAACTTGTCTAGCACCTAGTGCTAATCATTGCATTGTTTGTATTTAGTACTGACCTTTTGCAAGATAAAATAGACCTATTAACAGATGTGTTGAATTTGTTCAATAAAATTGGTAGCTTTGTCAGCTTCAGATTGAACATGTCTAGATTTTGGGAGGTCGACATCAATGGGACCCAATGGTTGAAATCCCAGGCCCACCCAAAAGGGGTTGTGGCCAACTAATATTGATAGATTTTTTGTAGTTGTGTTGAACAAAGGGGAGACTCTCATCCCATGTTCATGGATTTTTGGAGTTACACATCCATAAAATGTGCATGATCATCTTCTTGACAACCTTTGTCTAACCATCACTATGGGGGTGGAAGGTAGTTAACTTCGTGAGCTTGGTGTCCAAAAATGAATAGAATATTGACCAAAATTCACTTAGTAAATTGCTATCCTGATTTGATATGATGGTCTATGGGATCCCAAAATGTACCAATAGTCATTCAAAGAAGATCTTGGCAATAAATTCTATTGTGATAATCTTCTTACAAGCAACCAGAATGGCCATATTTTAAAATCTATCAATGACCACAAACACACAACCATTACCATGCTTGGTAGAAGGAAGGCCAGACATATAGTCCATCAAGGTCGATTCCCAAGGTTGGTTAGGAGTATGTAGAGGGGTGTATAGGCCTTGCTTCTTAATGGTTCATTTCGCAATGGCACAAGGAGTGCAAGACTTGATATACGACTTGATATACTTGTGAAAATTTTCAAAGTTTAAGACAACAAAAATGCTTCAGTGGTACTACCACTGTCTTCTCCACGCCAAAGTTCCCTACTACTAGACTATAATTTACCTCCTATATTAGCTTCACATGCTTTCTTAAAGGAACATAAAGGTTTCCCAGGTAACACAACAATGCATCTTGGAGGTGGAAGTCTAGAACTTGCTTTTCTAACATCAACATCTCATATTTGGTAGTGACTTCCAAGTCACTATTGTATAGTTGTGGCCATTCAGAGGTCTCATACCTGCAATATTTGAGACTTTTGGTTAGCGCCATTATCAAGGGCCAACTAAGGCATACTACAACATGATTAGTGCTACCCTTATTGTATTTGATGTTCAAATGTAATTGTTGTAGGTATTTGGACCATTTCTGATGGAGATCGTTCTATAACTTCCCTTGTTCCTACGTAAATTAAAGAGTCCCTTGATCTATGGGGATGACCATCTTCTTCCCCATAATATAGTGTTTGCATTGTCGGCAGGCCTGTACAATGGAATACATCTTCTTCTCATAGATGGGGTATATCTAGATAGTATCAGAGAGTGTTTCACTTCGATAGGCCACGAGATCTCCTTATTGAATGAGGATTGCACCAACAACATAGTTGGAGGTATATGTTTTAATCTCAAATGGATGTTACAGATCTAGCAGGGTGAGGACTAGTGCAGAGAAAAGGTGGTGTTTTAGTTCATTGAATTCCTTCTGTTCTGACTCAAAAAAAAAATATTAATATATATAATATATATATATATATATATATATATATATTATATTATATATATAATCATATATTAATATTCTCTACCCTTCGCCACTTGAATTAAGTTCTAAGTGATATAAGAGAACCCCAACACGAACCGTTTATAGAAGTTAACAAGGCCCAAGAAGTTGTGAATCTTAGTTAGAGTTGTTGGGGTCGGCCAAACCCGAATGATTTGGATCTTGGATGGATCCAAAAACAATTTGCTCATCAATAATGTAGCCTAGGTATTGAACTTTCTCCATGCCAAAGGAGAATTTTCCTAAGTTAACACATAGATTGTGTTGCCACAGAGTGTGAAGGATCTGCTAAATATGTTGCAAGTGTTCTTTCCAAATCTTGTTGAAGATGAGGATATCATCCATATATAAAACCATGAAAGATTTGGTGAAAGGATGCAATATATCATTCATCAGCCTCATGAAATTTTTTAGGGAATTCGTCAAACCAAAGGGCATGACCAACCATTCAAAAATACCCTCCTTGGACATGAAAATAGTATTCCACACATCAATTCCTTATATTGGGACTTGGTGGTTTTGCACTTCAAATCAATCTTACTGAAGTACTTGGCTCCCTTGAGATGGTCAAGAAGGTCGTCAATCCGAGGAATCAAGTACTAGTTCCTTACTATGATTTTATTCAGGGCTTAGTAATCAATGCAAAGTTGTTAAGTCCATCTTTCTTCATAAACAATATAATTAGGCTTCCATGAGGTGAGTGTTTGACGGATAATTTCCTTCTATGGAAAGAAGAAATCTCCCTAGACCTAGTGGCTTGATATATAAAAAACAGAGATAAAAATACTATGCTTTCCTTAAAGAAGTTTAGACTATGGAAGAAAGACTTACCTAGAATCCAACGCAAGCTCTCCTCTTCTCCTTGCTTGTAAGCTCTAGCTCTAACTCCAATTACTAAAAATCGAACCTGTAAAACAACTAAACCAAGCAACAGAACCAAAACATACAAATAGCATATAATAACATCTACAAACAATGATTCAAGAAGGAATTATTCTACATATGCATCAATGATACATAAGTATAGGAAAATAAAGCACTTTTAAAGTAATGAATATAGGAGAAGATACAACCCCTGTAGATCTTGACCTTGTAGATATCTCCTAACTATCTGGTCCTTCCTTTACCACAAAGAAAGCCTTCAATCACAACTCAATTTCATGGATGGATAATGGATCCCTAGGAATAAATTAGCAGTATGAGGGCATAACTAAGAGTCTTCAAAATCCAACCTAGACTCTATGGGAGGTAGTGAATTTATAGGGTAAAAGATATGGTCTTGGATTTACCATTCTAGACCTTATATCCACATTAGAGGGAGGATAAGTTGTAGGGATAAGAGAAAAGACATCAAGAGTTGGAGTTTGAGATCTAATCTGACAACGAATAGTTAAAACCACTCGGGAAGCTTATAGAAAGAGAAGATTCAAAATTATTTTTTATTTTACCGAATTCTAGGAGCCATCACACTTGTAGTGAAGGCAACATGCACTAGTCAGTGCAATTCCTCTATGTACAACTTGCAACATTGTAGTTTGCATGAAGGTTAAGTGTGATGGGGCCAAAAATTAGGGTTTTGAGCTATTTAACCCAAAATTCTTGGAACTTTTGGAGAGAGAATTCTCTTGGCTTTGTATGGGATGAATGCAAAGTGTCAATGGATGTTGATTGATCTAGTTTCAAGGCCATTTGATTGGATGTGATGAAATGACTTGTAACAGTGAGGAACTTGGTCATACATGCCCATTTTGGAGAAGCTCGTCGATTTTTAAGTTGATTTCCTCATTTTCCAAAAGAGAGTGATGATAGACTAGTCTACTTGGTAGAGGTGCACTAGGGTTCAAATCAACTTAATTCTTAACCTGACAGTGCAAAGGTTCCATAGTGCATGAGGAGAATATGTATCTTTATTCTTCCATGACCTTATCCACTTGCCTCTACTACATGGAGGATCCCTCTGTGGAGGCCATGGATGTGACCACTATCTTCTCCTTACTTTGAGAGAAAATCAGAAAGAAGACAAATTTCCTAGTCTAGAAGATGACCTTACTACGTTTCTTAGAATAGATCAAAGAAATGGAAGTAGGAGGGACTACCTCTAGTATCTTATATAGTTATATTCCCAAAGTAACAATAACACTACGAGGTCTAGACTCACATACAACATGAAACTTAAACAAGTATGGTTGGCCTAACAGAACATCACAAACTGTAAGGGGAGCAACATCACATAATACCTCATCCTTGAAAGCCTTGATGTTTTAGGGCAGGTGACAGACTAATGTGAAGATATCACCCTTGGTGGAGTCACCCAATGGTGTATAGTTGTGGGTGTGGTGTTTTTGATAAGCCTAGCCACTTAACAACCTTTATTGATATGAGTTTCCTTTGACTCCCACTATTGATAATGAAACACAATGGAGCACCCTTTGTACATAATTGTGAGTTATAGAGGCACCCACCTTCTTCCAGATCTTCAAGCTCACTTTGTTGGAGCTTGGTGGTGGAAATGGTGGCACTGGATTATGCATCAATAGGCTATTTACCCCTAATTAGGTTTGGTTCAAAGTCAGAACCTGCGTCTAACTCTGAGGCTTTTAGCTTAGCCACCAATTACTACCTTGCATGGCATTCATTGGTGTTCTGAGAGGGGCTCTGATGGAAATCGCACCACCTTCCTGTGTCTTTGTTCATCTTCCCATTACCATTATTTGTTTCTAAATTAGATGGGTTGTCCTAGGGTGGTCCACCTTGTCTTTATCCTTTGTTCTGTAATTTGGGGATGCCCTTAACCTGCTTTTCTTGTGAAGTATTTACAAGTCCAAAGTCCCACTTCTTATTTTTTTTTTATTTTTTTCTCGATTTTAAAAACATATCAATATTTTTCACCAAGTGAGGCGATTTCACGAAATCCATTTCTATATAGATGTATTTATGCATACATCCATGGTACTTTAGCACCAAATGTCACTCAAAGTCTTTGATACCATCCTATTGCACAAGGTATGAAATATATTTGTGAATGTTAGGCCCCTATACTACTAGCGTAACCCCTTATTGTTATTAGTAAAAACCCCTTATTATATTGTAGTACCCATGTAGTCCCCATATTGTTACTATTGTGCCCCATAGAAGCCCACTATTGTTATTATTGTGCCCTTACATTATTACTGTTATGTCGACTCTGATTATATTATGACTCCTTAGACTCCTATATATAGAAAGGAGGTCTTGTCATTTGTATCATCAATGGAATGTTCATTTATTTTAATGTTAAGGGTTCCCCCTTGAAGAGCTAAATTATAAGTTTGATTTATTCTTTCTATCCTTTTTGTGAGGTGGTTTTCTTAAATTTGGTATCAGAGCTTTGGATTCTAGGGTTTCACTACTCCAAATAGGTCATCGTGGCATTTTCACTATAATTTTTTTTTTTTTTGTGACGTTTCAGAAGCGAAAAAAAAAACCCATTTGAGACAAAATCGCACTGAACCTAATATTCAAATTTCAGAGCTTTTCACACTATATTTGCGAAGATATGATTTGAGGAAGTTGGTCTTTTTGCAGACTCCTAAATTACATTCCAAATAGGTGACCTGGGGAAAATCATCATAACTTACTCTCTGAGCATCGGATTGAAGTTTCGTAGGAAGGTACATAAAGAGGACAAACTGTAGTTTCTTGTGTATATTTTTTAGACCCAAAGGTCGAAACAGTGACATGTGGCACGTCGTACAAGTTCGCACTACTGAACTAGTCTATAATCAGGTCACTGTGGGAGATTTAGCATAAATCTTCCTTGGAGAATCCAATTTGGATCAGACTGGTGGCATTGGAAAGAGGACACATAGGGATACTACAGATCGTAATTTCAAAACTAGAAGAACCTAAATTACATAGTTACATTCATTTCAAGATTGAGCTGCTAAAATCAAGAAAAGGCGATATGGGGAAGTTTGATGGCAAGGATCTGGTAAATTAGATACTTCAGATAGAGCAATATTTTGATCTACACGGTGTACCACTATTACAAAAGGTATGTATTGCATCTTCATATTTAGAACCAGATCAATTTTTTTTGTATGAAGGGCTTTTTTCTCGTAAACAACTTGTTACGTGGTCAATTTTCATGGAGGAAATGATAGCACATTATGAGCATACAAAGAGCAACACCTTCGTTAGAGAAACACCACAACAAATGGAAAGAGTAAAAGGGCTTGGTTACATAGTGGCAACAAGGAAGCCTACCCCTCACAACTATAAATATGGAAGTGTTGTTTCTCCTAGCCTTCCACAACCTACAAGGGTTACACCACAACAATTGGAAGAAAAAAGAGAAAAAGGGCTTTGTTACAATTGTGATAGCAAATGCACTAAAGGTCATAAGTGTGTTGAGAAGAAATTATTTTACATAGAGTATGAAGAGGAGGAAGAAAAGGATCAAGAACATCAAAAGAAGAGGATATACGCCAGGATCCAACCCCAGAGATAGAAGAAATGAATCAGACCATATCTTGTAAAATTGGCAAGAATTAACACTCCTCAAACTCTCAAGATAGAAGGACATATCAAGAAGAAAAAGGTGCAAGAACTGAAAGATCACATCAAGAAAGAAGAAATGAATCCAACCATATCTTATAATTCATTGGTCGAAATTACCACTCCTCAAACTATCAAGGTAGAAGGACATATCAAGAAGAAGAATGTTCAAGAAGTGAAAGATCACATCGAGCATCTAGAAATGAATCTGACCATATCTTGTAAAGGATTGGAAGAAATTACCACTACCCAAACTCTAGAGATTGAAGGACATATCAAGAAGAAAAAGGTTCAAGCAGTGAAAGATCACATCGAGCATCAACAACAAGTTCTCCAACTTTTAAAGGATAACGCCACTTCGGTGCAAAATCAAACAAAACAATAGGTAGATCAACATCATAGTGAAAAATGTTTTGATGTAGGTGATTGGGTATTTTTACTGCTACATCTCAAGCAAGCTATTTTTGAGAAGGAAATGTTGGCAATACTACATGCACTTAAAAAATGGCAACCTTACCGAATGGGAAGACTCTTCAAGGATGAGGATGTGAAAGCATTGCTTTATGCTATTTCTATTATCCAATCAGATTGGATAAATGAAGCAAGGGATGAATGGAAGAAGGATGAAGAAGTATGGCCACTTATTCAAAAGTTGCAAAAGATCCCAATTCAAACAATATTGCCAAAAATTGAAGAGGAAGGAAAAATTATATTGGAACTTGGAGCAGTCACAGAAACAAGAACCCAGCAGCTACGAAATCAATCAATTTCAGAGTATCTCATCAAGTGGAAGAACTTACCCGCTAAAGATTCCACATCGGAGGACAAGAAGTTTATACAGAAGCATCAAGAACTACTCAAGCATTGAGGACAACACTTTTTGAAGGAGAGGGGCATGTTAGGCTCCTATACTACTAGTGTAACCCCTTATTATTATTAGTACAACGCCCTTATTATATTGATGTACCCATGTAGTGCCCATATTGTTACTATTGTGCCCCATAGAAGCCCAATATTGTTATTATTGTGCCCTTACATTATTATTGTTATGTAGGCTCTGATTATATAATGACCCCTTAGACTCATATATACAGAAAGCAGGTCTTTTCATTTGTATCATCCAAGAATTATTCATTTATGTAATGTAAAGGAGGTTGCCCCCTCGAAGAGGCTGAATTCTAAGGCGTTTATCTATCTTTTCTATCTTTTCTTGAGCTGGTTCATAACATTGCTCCATGAATTTTCTTGTTGTAAAGAACTCTAAATTCCTCTTCATCTTGATTTCAAAAAATATGTAATTTAGCCTATTTGTTAACACTTTGTTATGAGTTCTTAGATAGTTATATAGGTGGTATTTCATGCTATTGGTACCTTTCTTGGCCTTTTTCCTAGATAACTCTCCCTTGGGGAAATCATAGAACCCTAATAAGCTCGCTTGTCCATCAATATTGACTAGCGAATATTTGAATACATTTACGACTAATTTGAGTTCTTTTGTTGTGACAATTACTTTTAAATCCTTATTTTGTTCCTCACTTATCGGTCTTGGAAATAATGAAGCAATTTTTAAAAATTCTTATATGTTTGATATTGTGGGTTCATGAAATAGACTTTTGAAATAGTTAACTCCTTCACCTAGTATCTCCTTAAAAGTCCTAGCCTTTACTCCCTCTTGCTTATGTATCTCCCCAAATATTCATGTTATTTTTATATTTTGCATAATTAAATTAAAAACTTGTACTTTCATCCCCTTCTACTGTCAAAATTCATCTACTTTCTTAATATCCATTACACTTCTCATTCTAATAGTTTCCTTTTTCATCCGTTAGTTTCTTCAACTTTGTTTTTTCATCTTTAGAGAAAACTCCTTCCTTATTATTCTCAAACACACTCTTGATATATGCCTTTCTTTTTTCTTTTTTCTTTTTTCTTTTTTCTTTTTTCTTTTTTCTTTTTTCTTTTTTTTTTTTTAGAGCTTCTCCATGGCTTGTTCTACCATACTCATTTTCACCTTTTTTAGATTATTAACAAACTAAAACCTCGTAGACTTACAAATAGTAGGATTTAATTTCTTCCAATTATTGATCACTAGCTTCCTAAACTCTTTGACATCTAGTAATAATTAAATTTGAATAGACATGGCTTGTTTTTTTTAAATCATAATAAACACATAGATCTCCAGTTTTTTCCCACCCAAGACTTCATCATCTCTACTCCCCCATAAAAATTTCTACAACCCAACCTTTTATTAGGATCTTAGAGTTCCTTTCTCACTCACTTTTGGTACTTTCTCTAGGTCAAAACTATCTTGAGATATTCCACCTCACAAAACCCTAAATCTTCAAACAATTAAGTAGTCAATCAATAGATTTCATCTAACACTAATCCACAATGTCTCCCTCTTTTTCATGGTTAGGTTCAAATCGTCCCCCATAATCACATTATGAACTTTAATCTGATCTAGGGTTCTTAAAGTTTCCTATAAGACCTTAAGATACTTCTATGGGTTATATAGATTAATGATAAATAGTTACTTCTCCATTTATTTATATTTCATAACCACCTATGCACTTGCATTTAGACACGATAAGCCAATTAACTCCATCAAATCTCTATGAAAAATAATATATTTCCCAACCTCCCTTCCACATCTACAGAAATGAAATTCCAACTTTTTTAGATGGGATTTTATAATGGCATTTACCTTATAATTTCCACATTGTTTGTTATATTATAATAACATTTGGATTGTACCTTGAAAATAATATTATCGGAGCTAACTTCTCTTGGGCACACCCTACACCTATGGTGTTTAAGGAGAGAATGATCATGGGTTAACTTTGGTCGAGGCAATTCCAAAGGCTCCCTTTATCATCAACTATCTACCTTCCTTAACCATCTTCCTAGTATTATTTTTTTACTAGAAAGGAAAAGGATTTTCTTTGGACTGTAATTATCAGATCCAAATATAATGCCAATCCCCCCCTATTCTTACATCTTTTTAAAACTCATCTTCCTTGGTCTTAGAGCATATTTAGAAGGAGCCCCCCTCGATTAGATTTAGGGTTATTTCCTCGATTTTTAATTGCAATCACTCAACCTAGGGATGTTTTTTGGTGATAGTTTTTCCCCTCCTTACAAAGCTTCCTCCTTTCCCCTTTATACTATCCATGGCTCTAAGGTTTTCCTTAGGGTTGTTATGTATTACACAATATTTTGTCATACCTCTTGTTCACTTCCTGTTCCACATCTCGAAGTGCCAAAATGTTGACAACTGTGAAGTGTATTCATCATGAAACACATACTGAAACATCCCTGAAGAATGGAAGAAAAATTGTCTTGAGTCAATTCTGGAGAAGGTCGACTGAAACCCTAAATTTCAGGATCAACACTCTTTGCTCCACTACCTGCCTGTGTTGATGGCAGACTGCATTTATTTGACTTACGCTGCCAGTGTGGGTCTTGATATAAAAACCCATGTTCAACCTCTTCTAGAAAGTTTTCTCAAAATGGAGGAGAAGCTTTGTATGATGGAAACTTCGAGAAAGAACGAGTTGGATGTTGTTGGGTAGATATGGTCAAGCTCTCCCATTTGGAGCTCTTGATCCTACCTTTAAGGGTCTCCCCCTTGAGATGTAGACCTTCCTCCCTCTTTTGTGGATCCCTAACTCCGTCTCCCTTCCTATAAATCAAATCCCTTCCATCCCCAAATGGTTGGTCATTGATTGCCTGCATTCCTATGTTGAGATTATGCCTAAATGTTGCCCATCTAACTTTGAGGAGTGCTTGAAGATTCTTGACATGGACTTGGACATCCACCAAAAGGATGTCTCCAGCATCAAGGCAATGGTTGTATGCTTCCCTTTTTTATTCATTAATATATACATCTGATGTTCACTTTCCATAAATGTCTAAATATTTATGCATTGAGCTTGATACTCCTTGATCTATCAACTAGTTTATGTTTGATATATACTATGTATGCTCTCATATCTTGTATTGTCCTTTGATCTCTTTTGTCGGTACTCGGACGTAAAGAACAAACAAGGGGCGAGCCTAGAAGCTAGGAGATCGAAGCCATTACCAAAGGATTGAGCGATTAGCATCAGAGCGAGGTAGGTTTCTTTTTCTCTCTGGATTTTTAAACATAAACTAGGAAAGTTTGCATTATTTTGTTCAGTTTGTTGCTAGACCCACTCATTGGGCTAGAGAGATTGCCTCTGTCTGCAGAGGGGATTTATCTTCACAACAAATTGGCGACTCTACAAGAGAGATATAGCCTCTTCAATCTTTTTTCTTGATTTGGTTTTTTGATCACTTTGACTGACCATTCAGTTCTCAAGTAGTTTGAGACTATACATGTTACCACATTCACTTATTACTACCTTAGAGTGCTGAGTCTGGATCGTTTTTTGAGATTTTTCTTATTTTTACCCATATTCCTCGCCCAACATGCTTTTTACTTAGACAGTTGTCATGCGGAATGAGTCGAGGTTGCGGACAAGATCGACCTTCCTAGTATCTACTGATATCTAGTGACAAGCAAGCCAATCAAAAACTATCTTTTTCTAAATATGCAAGTAAAACAAAGGCAAACAAGTGTTTTAGGCCTACCTTGGGTCCAATGCAAGTTTGTGGAAGCCTCGCTCCCTCGCTCCAAATGAGCTTCCTTGAAGTGTAATTCTGCAAACACAAATAAGAAAACCAAATTAAATAGCACCTAAAAAGCCAATTTCTTAAAGCATATTCATCATAATGATCAAGGAGATTATGAAACAAACCACATAAGACAATTTGTTGAGAAAAATGAATCTGATTGTATTAATTCAAATGAAGGAGAACTTTACAACTTGTGCCTTGATGTTGTACAAGCTCCTCCCAGGGTCCGACAAGAAGTCTCCTCTACTTTGAAAAGTTTCACTCACTTCCCAATGAAACCAAGAGGTATGTGATCTCTTCTCTCAAGTTTAAATAGGAAGTCCCAATTCCATCAGCATTTACCCTCAAAATGTTCAGCTTCTAACCTCTCTAGCAACTGACCCAATGCCTTAATTCATAGTGCAATGGAGGGAAGTTACAAGGTCCTCCTTCAAAGGGATAAAGCCCTCCTTCAAAGGGATAGCTCCTCCTATCAAGGGATTAGCTCTTTCTCTTTTGGGATGCATGAACCACCTTGGAGCGAACAATCCACGTCAAAATCCTTCTAGAAACATCTAGAATTAACCCAAAAGTGAGTTTTTTAGGATAAACTTGTGCCTTTTTTACTAATACAGGGGTACGCACCCACCCCTTTACAGATAGAGTGTGTAGGTACGCAGGTATTATGAACAAAGGGTGCGGGTCCACAGGTAAAAGTAGGAGAAAGTGCGGAACTAGAGTAACATTGATTTTCAATGTCTTTCTCTCATTTGCAAAGCTTTACATGAAGAGCTAAGGTCTGAGACTTGCTTAGGAGGCTAGTATAAGTGATGATAGACCCATACTGACTGCAAATAATCATGGTGACGATATTTTTGTGTAACAGTTGGGTAAGATGAATGGAGTCTTCAAGATAGTCACGGGCTCTGACATCTGATACATCTCATCATAATCTCATACCCAGCAGGTTGGAAGCTTCATCCCACTGACATTTGTCAAGGTCATTATCTCGGGATCAGTGTGAGAGACGATCTAGTGTATCATGTCCCTGCATGGGAATGCGGGGTATCTGCATGCAATTCAGTACAAGCCAGACTTGTGAATGTTCATGTACACTTGATGGTCTTCGAGGTCTTCCTCAAAAGTACCTGAAAATTATTCATTGACCTATTGCCACTTCAATTTGATGTCCTTGTCTAGAAACAACTTTGTATCTTCATAGATCGGTAGACTAGAGGAAAATTGCTCAACTTATACTCCAGCTGCATTTCCATCAGTGTCCTGTGATCTCACTGTCTTGGAAGCCATTGATCGTATACTGCTAAGAGGCGTATGAAGACTTGAAAGATATGGAGACAAGAAACATGCATGGAAAGAAAACTGTCAGTGAAAACCAAGGCAAATTCGGGGAATGACACAACACATACCTGGGGAAATGATAGGCAAGATTGGAAAATTTATTTTGAGATGTTGGGTGAATGGCTGCCAGAACTACAAAAAAGGAAGTCTAGGCTATCTGGGATGCAAGACTAAATACTACATTTGCACAATGCACAATCCAGATTGGCTACTGGCTCATGGGATTGCGCAGTGCACAATTCCAGCTAGGAGTGTTGAAGAGTCCTAGAGTTGAGCCGAATGTGTTGAAGAGTCCTAGATGTGCTATGGGATGTCAGAGATCCAAGATCGATGTGAAACAATGAGCTATGATGCGTCGAATAAATAATTTTTGAGCTCATGACGCGCATGCCATAAATCTAGGAAAAAGCGACACTTGGAGGAAAGTTTCTAAAACAACTTTCAATGTAACCTCCAACTACTAAAAATAGCTCCCTAAATCATGGGATGCCTTTTTCTATTCCAGGAAAAAGCAAGCCATGCACCCAAGCCAAGTTTCCTTGGTCCCAGGTGGAACTGGTCAACCCAACTGCTCATGCATGAAGCTGCTCAACTGCTTGAAGGAAATGCACATTTCTGGTTGGGAGCTGGGTTGGATGCCCAGGATATTTGCATTATTTCTAGGTAGAGCACCTGAATGCTACCCATATTTGCGCAAATTCTGTACTAAGCAGCCTTGCTGGGAAAATTGCACAATTTTCACTATGAGGGTTGACTAGCAGAATTGCGCAATTTTGGAGCCTAGCAGGCTACCAGACATGATTGCACAATTTCCGGAGGGAAGGCTGGTTTCCATCTAGAAATTCGTAATTTCTTGGGGGAGATTCTATGCCTGCATCTTGACCAAGTCCGGGTGAATAACCTGTGAGGGGAATGCTTCAAGATGTGATTGACAGGCTACCTTTTTGTAAGAGAAATATAAAGCTTATGTATTTGACAAAGCAAGACAAGTTGCTATGAAAATTTGGTAGGGAGGCTCCAAAATGAAGCTAAGGGAAAATTTTGGAGAGTGGTTGTAGCCGCTACAACACTTAGCGACACATTGGTATAATTCCAGCTCGCTGAATGGACCTTGTTTGTGAAAAGCAAGTCTAACACCTCTAGAAGTATTGTTCACTTCTCAGCTCATCTTGGTTCCACACAAGATTGATTGTAAGATGTAGCATCTACCAAGAACTTGGTCGATTGATGCACATTCCAAGCCAAGGAAACATAGTTGTTTCGATTGGGGTTGAGGGGCATATTTATGCACAAGTAGTATAGTCGTCAAAGTCTTAGTTTCATCTCTTGCATTGCTTCGCTGCAAACAGGCCTGGATAGTACCTCAGTGGAGTCAAATAAGAATGAAAGCATGGCTCCACTACTAGCGAGCTTGGTCAGTACGCCGATGAAATTACTTGCTTCACCTCTCTGCACAGGAATCCTTTCTCTTCTTTTGCCTTATTCATTTTCATTTTGAATTTTTCTTACTTTTCATTTTTTTCATTTTCTCAACTTTACATAACACTTATTCATTTAAGAGGCAGAAGAGGAATCCCGACTTATTGAGAGAAGAAGAGGTTGTTCCAACAGAGAATTAGTTTATTATATCTCTGACATGGTTGTTAAGGTTTTTCCCCTCACCTTTACTTCACTGAGATGACAAGGGTTAACCCAAAAAAACAACCAACTAGAGTAGGTGACACTAGTTAGCAAGCAAGTGTTGTGTTTTCACTAGGGTTCACTTGGAATAGTACACATTTTCCTTCGAAGTATCATGGAAACTAACAAGTTCTTCATACAGAGGAAAGATGAAAGATAACCAAGTAGTGATAGTTGTACAAGCCCTCTTGTACTTTACCCATCTTGTTTCAAGAGTCATACATGGTTTCATGTGAAACTAACCTACGAACAAAATAAGTGAACTAATCAACAACAAAACAAAGCAAGAGAAGAAGAAAAAGCGAAAGAAAAGCGAGTAAGCAAACAAGGAAGCAAATAAATAACAAACAAAGTGAGTAAGAAAATAAGCATGCAAGCAAACTAACTGAAAGCAAACACTACTCCTACTCCTAAGCTATCGGTGCATGGGCCTGATCACGTGAAGTGATATTTCCAATGCAGCCACTGGTGCATTGGTTGACCCATGTTGGTGAAGGTTTGGTTTGCGGCCAACCCAGTTGTGTGAACCAACAAGCAAGAAAGATATAACAATGAAGACAACCACACTTTGTGTTTCAAAGTGCACACAAGACATAAGTGAGTACAAGTGTGTGATGAGTAGTCCATAGACTTATCATGAAGTTGTGTGATACAACGTGCAACTTTGAAGCATAAGAACATTCTAGACTATGACATGCAAGAAAACAAAAGAATCAAAGATCACTTGCATCGTGCAAGTGTGCTTGCAATGTAATATTCCTGCAATGCATGAGCGATAGTATTGTGAAGTTCAACTCGAAGGATTATGATCTATTTGTGAGATGGATATTCAATGCATACAAATGAGAGATGAGAGGCCTTGGGTGATTGAAAAATTTCCTGATCAGGAGTGAGACTAACCCTAAGAGAGCGAGAGCCTGACATAACCATCAGTTTAGGCTGAAGTGCCTCGACAGTCTTGGGTGTTTCAACATCATCATCAGATAGCTCATCATAGACTGGTGGCTTCAAAATATAAACTGCGATAGAGTCATGATCATGATCAAATATGGAAGTAAATGGATCACGACCACCACGATCTGAAAAATCAATGATTTCATCAGTATCCTCATGATCAAATGAATCAAATAGAGGGGTAGATGTCATCCTCTATGTTTCCAGAAAAGAAAGATGGAAGATCAAGTGGATTTTAAAAGAATAACTTATCCTCTCCATTATTGAATGATGGGCTAACATCTAGTGTATCGTGTGAGTGATCAAAAATGGGTGCATCTATGGATGAAGATACACATGAAAAATCATGGATGGAAAGTTCACCAAAGATGTCAAGAAAGAACAAAGGAGGCTTGGACATAAGGGAGTCATCCTTTATCGAGTGTTGATGCTCAAGCTCCCACTCATACTCTTCATGAATGACATCGCACATTTCTTGTGAAACACCAACTTCATTTGTGGCTTTTTCCTCATTCACAACAAGTGAAGAGTCCGAAATGGAAGAACACAAGATAGTATCATTCGGAGGAAAAATTGAGTACGAAGATGGAGGTTGTGGAATAAAAATAATATGAGATCTCTAAGGACTCACAACCAAATCTTCACGAAAATTCAGTGAAGTGATGTTGGGAGGATGTGAAAGATGAACTGGTGTGTGAACATGACCCTCAACATAACTCGGATAGTCAGTCATGATAGTGACCGCATCTGCATGAGATTGCGCAACTCCATTAGTGAAGAATTTTGGGTGAGGATTGATTCCAGACTTCTTCTTAGGATGAGCAAATTTCTTAAGGAAATAATTGAGTCGGTCCCAAAGATAGGAAAATTTCATTCAGCTTCTCGGAGCTTGAATGCAAGTCATGGAATCACTACTACTAAGAGGTGAATGAACACCTAAAATATTTGGAGACAAGCAACATGCATGGGAAGAAATCTGTTAGCAAAAATGAAAGCGAATTCAGGGAATGACACAACACATACTTGGGGAAATGATAGGCAATATTGCATATTTTCTTCTAGGAGGTTCGTTGACTGGCTGCTAGAATTGCGCAAAAGCCAGTCTGGGCTCACTGGGAGGAAAGACTAGCTGCTGGGATTGCGCAATGCACAATTCCAGCTCGGAGTTTCTGGAGGCTCAGGGACTGCATTGCGCAATTTTCTAGGCCAACAGTCACTGTCCCTCAGAAATGCTCAAAATAGTCCTAGAGGAAAGTGTTGGGTAGAAATGCACATTTCCCAAGAGGGAGACAAAGCCTTCCTTCCCCGGATTGCACAATACTTTCTTAGTGAAGGTAGAGTCGGGGCCAAGGTTGGCTAGACTCACCGACGGGAAACCTAAAGCAAATATGAAAGTGAATGCATGGCGACATTGATTGAAAATAGAAGCGATTGATAGTGCATGCAAACATGAATGAAAGATTTAGTAAACAGATCAACATGCATGTGGGTGAAGTGAGTTTCCGAATCGATGAGCATTCGTGCAATACAGTTTCATGCATGTGACGATAGTGAGATAGAAATGAAAATTGAAACAATGCTAGGAATATCTAGTATACATGTAAATTACAACAAGCGTTCAAATGAATCAAACAAACAATACTCACACAAGTGAATACACAAAAAGCGACAAAAAAGCTGAAAAAGACAAGTTGAGGCCACTTACCTGTGAATAGCTGAGCCGGATGTGTCAAAGGGTCTTGGATGTGTTGTGGGATGTTAGAGCTCCAAGATAAATGTGAAAGAATGAGATCTAATGTGTTGAATAAATAAGTTTTGAACTCATGATGCTCATGCCACAAATCTAGGAAAAAGCAACACTTGGAGTAAAGTTTCTAGAACAACTTTGCATGTAACGTCCAGCTGCTAAAAATAGCTCCCTAAATCATGGGATGCCTTTTGCATGTTTCACTTTTATATTATGGGAAAAATAAATCCATGAATGCAAGTCAAGTTTCCTTGGTCCTGGGTGGAACTGGCCAACCCAACTACTCATGCATGAATCTTCTCAGCTGCTTGAAGGAAATGTGCATTTTTGGCTGGGAGCTAGGTTGGTTGCCTTGAAGATTTGCACAATTTTTGGGCAGATCAGCTGACTGCTACCTAGATTTGTCCACATTCTGGTCTGAGTAGCCTTGCTAGGGAAAATTTCACAATTTTCACTGTGAGGGTTGACTGGCAGAATTGTGCAATTCTGGAGCCCAGTAGGCTACCAGACAGGATTGCGCAATTTCTAGAGGGAAGGCTGGTTTCTGTCCATAAATGCACAATTTCTTTGGGGATCTACTTTGCCTACAGCTGGACCTAGTCCAGGTGAATAACTTATGAGGGGAATGCTTCAAGTTGTGATCGACAGGCTGCCTTTGTGAAAGAGAAACACTGAAGATTGTGTACTTGACGAATAAAGAGAAGGTGGTGTGAAAAGTTGGTAGGGAGGCTCCAAAATAAAGCTAAGGCAAAATTTTGGAGGGTGGTTGTAGCCGCTACAACAGGATAATAGGGAGTGGAATTTTCATGCGAAAGTAACAATTTGGAGGCTAATTTGGTCATCATATGATTCCAAAAGAGCTTCCCATGATCTGTAACAATTACTTGTAGAAAAAAAAACCTAGCAATAATGTGATTGAAGAAAAAGTATGTAACCATTTCTCCAGTGTTTTTAAATGTAGGCATTACTTCAGCCCACTTGGTAAAGTTTTCAACAATGACAATGATATAGACATGCCCCCTGATTGAGTGAGGCTTATATGTCATAAATTCGATACCCCATTTTGAAAAGGGACGAATGACGACAAATAGATGCATACAAGGCTTGACAAAATTAGGTAGGTATATGTCACTAGGATTATCCTCAATGGTATCTGGGAAGGAGGAACAATGATGATTTTCATTCCACAGTGCATCGTCTAACATCATGACCTTGGTGATTCTTATGTTAGTAGAGAGTATACATGAGAAAGGATCAAAGGGCGTGCCATAATCCAGTGATTGATCTACCCAATTAATCAAAGAAAAAGTATGCACCGCACAAGCCAAATAGATGGCTTTATAATCTTGCTCAACAGGGCTAAGAAACATTCAGTCACCAAAATTTTTGATGTCATTTTCATCAAGTACGATCTAGGGATCAACGAGGATCGTAGAGGATGATATCATATTGATATAGGAAACCAAAGGGGAGGAGTTGGAATGGAGAGGAGGAGGGAGTGAAAAGTTTCACATAAGTGATGAGTCCTTCAACAATCCAAATATGACATGCTGATAGGAATGTAGGGCTTCCCATACAAAAGGGACACTTCCAGTAACATTAGAATCAGAGGTGAAAAAGGTGAGTTGATCTATGACCATGATCTTTCCTTTTTGAGGAAAGGCGATCATTCAGAAGTAAGTTAAAATGATGAAAACATAGGATAAACCCATGTATATCCTAGTGGAAAGTTATAATCCAAAGGTCCTTTAATAACTTCTACTTCAACAGAGATGACTCTGCCCCCTAGTTCCACTTGGAGGGAATTCAAAATTCCACAAGGTTTATTTGTCCTTCCATCAAAGGCTTTTAATGTGGTGGTCGATTGACTCAGTTGGGGTGAACCAATTGCCTTCCAACAAGACAAAGACATGATGCACGTCGAGGTTCTCTTGTCCACAATAGAACAATGGATGTTCTTACCATGGACAATGACTTAAATAATAAAATCTAATTGAGCTAGAATTCAAGGGGTATATTTTTAATGAGAGAAAACCACTAGGCTAGGATTTGATGGATCCACACAACCGATAGCTGAAAATAAGGCCTTCATTTGGGTGGGGAAATTTTTCAACACCTCAAGAGTCGACATAGTTGATGGAGATTGATCCAAGTAATCAACTACATTGTAATTTAAAAAAAAACTTATGAGTAACACCCTTCAGAGGCTTGATAGTCAATTTAATTGGAACTGAAGGTGGAACATGATTAGATGAGGGTGGTGTAGAATTGGTAGGTTGATCAGTAGGCTAACCATTTGGTGGATTTGTATTACCATAGTCCTTGTTCTGAGTGGCCATCATGACATCAAATTTTAGCTTTGAGGAGGAAAGCATCAAAACCGTGTTAGAGGAAGAAGCATCCTGGGAAACCATATGAGTCTCATGATTGGGAAATGGGTCAGTCAACATAGTGGGAGAAGTGGATGATTTAAGAAACAAATTCACTTTAGCACGGTGTAGACAATCATGGGTAAAGAAATCCTCATTACAAATAAATCATGTGTATTGAGGCTTTTATTTGTCATCGGGAGACGAATTTTTTTATTTATCCTATGGTGAGGAATATTTCTTTTTATTACCTTTATCATTCTTCTTACTTCCAAGTTACTATTGACACTTGCCTTTATCAGATGAAATGACATTTATCTCAAAAGTAGAAGTCGTAAGAGGATGAGATTGAGGGTTTTGTGCAGGAGCGGTGAGAGAAATATAATACAGTTTACTCGTTGACTGTGAACTCACAAAACCTATAATGCCACGAACAACATGAGATTCTTTACCAGGTGGAGGAGGAACAATATTCAAAGTTCTTGGAGCATTTGGTATCTCATCATAGAGTGTGCTCGATTTGGTATAAACTAGATCTAAATATTGATCACAATAAATAACTTGATATTCAGTTATGACTCCATATTTGGCCAAATATTCTATTATGGGAGTGAAGAGAGATGTGACAAACCATTCTGCTAAAAAAATGATCAAGAACATAAGTCTTGACCAACCGGCGACGACACCTCCACTCATGAATGTAATAAAAAATGTGAGTAGAGTCTAATTTTTTGAAGTTAGTCAATATTTTAGTTCCAGTTTCGTATCTGATGGGTAATTGGAAGTGTGTGAGGAAGGTAGTGGTTTAAGTGTTGAAGTCATGAAATAAAACTCTAGGTAAGTCAGTATACCATTTAGTTTCATAAGCGTTCATTAGAAAAGACAGAGTCGAATAGAATCATCATTAAGGGAGTTGGCTAAACACCATAGAGGATACATCATAAAATGCGTAGGTATTCTCTAGGATTCCCATTGAATTTTGGGATACCATAAGGCAACTTAATGACAATAATCTGCCACCATGGTGAACGGGAAATGGGGTTGTTAGTAAGCTGAGTTAAATCTGATAATCCAAGACTAACCACAAAATGCAACTGTTGATTAAAATGTGGAGGCATATGACCTAGATATGAAGGGATAAGCCGGGAAATAGGGACTTTCATTCCAAGGTAAGCAGGGTTCTGATAATAAGGAACCTAGTTACCAGAATATGGATGGTTCTGACAACCAACATACATGTGAGTTTGTTTCCTAGCCCCAGGATGGCGATAAAGCTGCGGGAATGGTTGGGTTTGGATTTTATAGCCTTGAAAAGGCACTTGATTTGATCCATATTATTTCTTGATAGGGTTTTCGTTTCCCCTAGTATTGGTTCGATTGAGACTATGCCACATTTTCAAGAATTTGACCTCATGAAACTGGAGGAGTACCTTGTGCAAGAAATTGATGAGGTGAGGGACCTTGTATAGGTTGACTAATCAAGATATGGGGGGAACTAGAAAACGTTGGAGTATGATGTAAAGGTTGGCTCACATGTATTTGAGCTTGTTGAGGTGTTGACGAATAGGTAGGAATTTGTGGTGAAGACAATACACTTTGAGGATTCAATAATCGATCCCAAAAAGAGCTAGGTTGAATAGGTAAAGTAGGTTTCCAAACATTGGTAGCCATTCTAGGATAAGGAGGAATATAACTACATGGGTTATCATATTGAGGTATACCAACAAAAGGTTTCCACCCTACCATAGTGTTGGTCGGATAAATCGATCTTGCAGACAAGGCTGATCTCCCTAGTATCAACAGATATCTAGCAACAAGTAGGACAAGCAAATCTACCTTTCTCTAAACATATTGCGATTCATTAATAAAAACTAAAGAGGTGTTTTAGACCCTACCTTAAGTCCAACGCTAGTTTGTGGCAGCCATGCTCCAAGAGCTCTGAAAGAGTTTCCTTTTCAGAACCTGCAATCACAAACAAGCACACATCAAATAACACCTGTATAGCTAATATAATAAATAATGTTCATCATGGAGATCAAGGAATCCATGAAATAAACCATAAAAGACAACTTATTGAGAAAAATAAACTTGATTGTATTAACTTTGAAATAGAAGAACTTTACAACCTTTGGTGCGTTGATGCTGTACAAGATCTTCCCAGGGTCCAAACAGGAATCTCCTCTACTTTGACAAGCCTCACTCTCTTCCAAATGAGATCAAAAGGTATGTAATCTATCCTCTCAAAAGCTCAATTAGGAAGACTAAGTTCTAGCAGCATTTACCCTAAAAAATATTTAGCTTTCAACCTCCCCAGTAACTAGCCCAATGCTTCACTTTATAGTGTAGAGGAAGGAGGTTACAGGTCCACCATTGAAGGGATAGAGTCCTCCTTCAAAGGGATAAGCTCCTCACATCAAGGGTTTAGCTCCTTAAGATATGGGATGCATGAACCCTTAAGGAGCGAACTTACCACCGCAAGATTCCCTCTAGAAGCTTCTAGAAATGACTCAAAGTGAGTTTTTAAGAATGTACTTGTGCCCTTTTAACTTTTATAGGGGTCCACACCCATAAAACAAAGACAGAGCGGTCAGGTGTGCAGGGGACATGAACAATAGGTGCAGGACCGTAGGTAATGCTAAGAGAAAGTGCGGAACCAGAGTTTTAGAGATTTTTAAGGTCTTTCTCTTACTTTCAAGGCTTGATATGAACAACTGAGGTTTAAGACTTGTAAAGGAGGAAGGTATGAGTGATGATAGACTCACACTAATTGCAGAATGGCAAGGTGACAATTTTCGTTCAACAGATTGCCCCCTAAAGTGCGAAGTCTGTAGAAGATGAGGATAGTTTTTTGTCATCTAAGAAGAGTGAAGTACTTTATCATTTCAAGGATCTTCCTATGGAAACCCTAGTTAGAACCTATAGAAACATTCAATGAAAAATATATATATGAACATCTCATCGTTGAGGTAGCCATTCCCATACTCAGATCAAAACTGACTAGAAAACTATCTAAATTGCTCTGATATAGGAGTGATTTTGTAATACATCACAAGTATAGACATATGTAGACACAGTATGGGCGCATCCATCTATTTATGAATAGTCCACTGTATAATAAATAACAAAATTCCTTGCAGCCTAGATGGTGGAAACTAGATCCAGGGTCTTGATTTTTGCTTTCCAAACTAGTACGATTCTATCCTTGTGAATGAATGTGTCGAAGTAAAACATGGTAGAAACCACTTGATTACCAGTCAACGATGTAAATTGTTAACAAGTGTGAGAGAAACCACCAGTAATGTCAATGGCCCTCAAAGTATTCAATACAATCCATGAAATGTGAATAAATGAGTCGATGTCGAACACGTCACAGAATCCTTTGATCGAAGGTCAATGATGCAACCTGTCGTCAAAGGCGAGAAACATGTCATTGAGGCATGCAGATTTCAAGGTACTAACGATTTCTAGATCATCTTTCTAGATAATGAGTTGGATTTGATAGAAAGCAATCCGTCGTAGGCAAGCCCACAACACGAAATCATAGATCAAGTTTTGAAGAAATGTATTTGGCAAGGACTAACTCAGGGATGGTCAAGATGGATGACATATATTTTGCAAATGAATGGCTTTTTTGAACTGACCTCTTGAACACATAATGACATTGCAGATGGTTTGGTGACAATTGACCCAAAGCTAATACCCAGAAACTGGCTGAAGACTTTCTATATGGTTTGATTAATTGTTAGGCAAAGGATTTTCCAACCCAGGTGAACAAAAAGTGTCGTGTTCAAGAGTGGTTAACTGCTTTTCTAAACACAAAGTATAACAAACAGGTTCATTTTTCTCTCTTGTCCCCCACCATTTTTGGCAAGTACCTCTTTATTTTGACAAGCTTGAGGAGGATAACATTTGCTTGATTATAAGCTCATCCTTCGGATGAGTCCAACTTAGTTTAAAATTCGAACCCTAAGGAGTGGTCCATTCCTGTTTAAAATTGAACAGGTCCTTTACTATTGAATTTTAACGAGTCCAGTATAGGAGAAACTCGGTGTTTTTCAATTTTAGGGAGTCAGAAGAAAAACTTAAGAAAACTCCATGGTTGTCCTTTTTCGTAAATTTGTGTCCCCCAATCCCGAAAAAGTATAAAATGATACTTGAGAGAACTGCTTGACCATTACGATAAAGGAGCACTTTTCATAATTAGTGCCTTCAATCTAAAAAAGTAAAAAGCGATTGAAAACACGTCGTTTTATTACCAATATCGAACTTGAAACGACAAAGTCCGGCAATCTTTTCATGTTTATACGGCCAGAAAAGAGCTGTAAGTGGACCGTCCTTTTAATTCCGTTTTAACGAGTTTAAAAAGAAAAACTCGGAAATATTTTCATATTTTATGAGTCATAAAAGAGCTTAAAGAGGACTCCTATGTTTTGCTTTTTCGTAAATTTTGAAAGAGTCCAAAAAAGTGAAAAAGTATGTTCTTCGTTGAAAATGTTCAATTCTTCCTGAAAATCCAATATTCTGCACAAAAACGTAAAACATTACTCATATCTGATTAAAATAAATAAAAATGCATCAAAAGTTAGCTTTTTAAAGTGAAAAATAAACAAATTAAAAATTCATTTATTCAGAAAAGCTTATAAAAAGGGCTTTTGTAAATTCATTTTTACCGTTTGACTTAAGAGTGAAAAGTATGAGTTTTTGGTAAGAAACTTCCTGTGAAGATTGCGAAATCCGATCGTTGGAATCGAAAACCGTCAGCTCCAAGTAATCCACATCATCCCTATCTTTCGTTTCAACTGTTTAATTTTCATTTTAGGGCTTTAAAATTGATTTTTTTAGGAAATTTTGATTAAAAATCACTTGCGGGGGGTCCGCAGGTGCAGCATGTGGCCCCTGTGGACCCTGACTTTTTCATACAAAGGAAAAAGTTGGGTTCCCGCGCATGCTCTTAAGGACAAGTGCGGACCAACACACTGTCCCTAACTAGTGGGTGCGGACCCCGCGAAATACATTTTAAAACATCAAATTTTTCCATTTCCGCCCAAAAATTTTGAAATTAAAATGTTCTAATTTGCCTTCTTTGCAATGTAGATATACAAAAATGCTCGTTTGGCAGGAACGGAAACACAAAAATGTGTATCTAGCCACATTAATTCATCCACCTACAATACAGGCATTAAAAGCATGCAGACTATTTAAATTCTGGGCCATACCTAGCATGAGGGCTCAGGTAGACTTTCTGCAATGGCTGGTAGACAGGTGGAGCACATAGGACCAGTGTTTGATAATTGGTGGCCACCGGCTCAAAATCGAGCCAGAGGACATTTATTTCCTGACTAGTTTTCCCAAGAGAGGTGAAGGATTATCTCTATTTGGGACTAAGCCAGGTGTCCAGTTTGTCGCTAGTCTCTGACTAGAGTTTTTTAATGACCAAACTGCGGACAAAAAGATAGATATTAAGACTATCTCCCATCCTGAACTTAAAGTGATCACATGTACTGTCACCAGACTATGTGGGAGTGCAACATTGCATCTAGCTACCAGATCCCAAATGTGAATGGCAGTAGACTATTTCCGAGGCACCATCTTCAACTGGTGCGAGGCTGTGTTGGTGAATGTAAAAGGCCAGCTCACTAGAGAAAAGAACGGACAACTAAAAAACTCTGGATATGGTTTCTTGGTTTTGATATTTGGCCTAGAGAGGGTCCCTATGTTGGTCCCACAATAGCTTTCCGTTGAGGGTGGACTTCCCTGAGAGCCTAGGATTATGCGTTGGGTTGCAGTGATGGCCTGTTATCCTGAGGAGGGTATAGAGGTTGTCTGATTTCCACCTGAGTATTTTCGTTGGTTGGGGAACGAAATTTTCATGATTCAGGACTTTTCATATGTTGGGATGGATTATCATGGTGATCCAGACATGGCTCTTCAACCAGGATAGCATTGGGATGATTCAGGTAAAATCATTTTCAACATTTTCTAAATTTTTTAACTAGGTTTTTTTTGTTTTTAAATCGTCCAAAACTGACAGTAAATTGTTTTAAATGTATATGTGGGTCCACAACGACCAGCCTCTCTCCAACCCTATGAGAGAAGACACCCTGCTGCCACAGCACCGGCCCCATAGGACCAATCAGTAGAGACCCTGACTGAATTGGAGCATCATCTAGATCGTTTGACAGTAGATATCCCAGAGACTAGTATAGATGATATTCCAATTAGGTTACAGCACTATGTGATTGGGGTCCCAGTACCTTTTAGGAGGTTCCTTTGTGGGGTGTGTTACAGACATATTTCGGCACTGCAACCCCAATCACATATGTCCATAAACCAAGGGCTTATGAGTCCCTAATAGTGTTGCTACAGAAAACTCCTCAGAACTGGTCAAAACTAGACCATACAGATTGCTCAGTGCAGAGGGTGCATGCATCTCACCTGCTCAGTGTAAAAGTTGCGATGCATACTGGAAATCCCTTATGTAGGGTGCGATGGGTGAGAGTAGACAAATGGCAGAGACAGTTTGCAAGGTGGATGATCATGGAATCTTCCAGAAACTTCTCCTGTGACACTTGCCTCTCTGAATTCACCCAGGGATGAGTAAGGGATCATCAATCTCTAAGTGGAATCAAGAACTATCAGAGAGAGGACACTAATCAAAATCCTAGACGCTGACTCACCCTCTTACAATCATCTATATATGGATCCCTCATCCCAGAGATCCAAAGGCTGGAATCTTGTATCTTGTAAGGAAGTGCTGTTGGTTTCTTGGTGGGATATCATAGTGTTGGGTGATCTAAGGTTTTCATGAGGCGAAGAAGGTCTTTCATGTTGGGAGGATGATGTGGGGTCATATCAATGGGTTGTAATCCTCTCTTCTGATATCTATATTAATAAATCTATTCAGGTTTTCCTCTACATTTTTGTATGTTTGCTAATATATGCATGTGTGTGGTGAATATATATCTGATCCTATATTGGTCAAAGGGTAGAAGGAACAAGTAGAGAACCAAGCGAAAGATCGAGGTTGGTATTCTTTTCTCCTCTCCTATCTACTTCTCGTAAAGGAAAGCGAAAGTAACTTTAATCTATTTATTTTTAGACAGCTACCCGTCTTAGTGGGACTAGCAGCTCTACATAGACACTAGATTTCCCAATAACAAAATGGCGACTCCGCTGGGGACGAATAGCTTGTTTGCTTGTCTATATTTGTTTGCTTTATAAACTTATAGATGGAGCCTAAAGTCAAGCCAGCTAGCCTTCAAACTGCATTTTCTATGCAAGTGCAAAGTAGATCAATGCCGCTTTAGTCTATCTCTAGGTTTTGTTTATAAACTGACCAATTGATTTTCAAACATCCTAATTTCCCTGGTGGTGGCTCAAGTAGCCTCATTAGATCAGCCCCTATGATTTGCATCTACTGAGTATCATTAGCTCAACCTAAACTCCTGAACTAAGCTGAAGAGAGTGAGCAAAAAACCAAAATCTGGAAGCATAAGAGGTCTTATCTGATCATTAAACCATTGTAGAATCTCCCTTCCTTTACATGATTCAACCTCCATAGTACAAGGAATTGCAAATGTTTTTTTATGTATTGTTCGCCACTTACGATTCTCCTTTACAAAGAAGTAGCGTAATCAAACTGTTATATTTTGATTTGGAAGTGTCACAAGTGTCGTTTTTAGTCAAAGAAAAGAATTCTGTTGTTCTTGATGGTCGATTACACTGTTACTCTTGTATTTGATTTGAATTAATAGTTTTTGAAGTGTCGAAAGCAGTTTTCAATTCAAAATCGCTAAGAGTCGTTATTATCTTCCTTTCATTTTTTTGAAAAGAAAATCATTAGTACTGTCACTCGAAACGATTCAAATTTGTACTTAGCATTTTTTTGTCATTCACACATTAAGAAAGCGAAAACAAATACATGCATGTGCATTTGCATTTAGACTGCTTATTGATTTTGATTTAGGACAGTGCATCTAGTGTGTGCTCTCTGCTCTTTGTTGAAAGAATTCTGCTTCTCTTTCCTTAGTAGCTAGGATTTTCATTGCAAACAGAAGATTAAATGATTGTTTATCATCTTAGATTGCATTTTAGGAATTGTATATCTACATCAAGCGGTGAACTTGAAAGACAAAATTCTTAAGAAAGATCAACTGTAAAATAAATTCAATGAACATAAAAACTCTTTGGAACCTAACGCACAACATTTTTAAGTCTAGGCTAGAGACATATTCTGGCATCGTAAAGCTTGGTAACTATCGCTTTCATTGTAGGTTGGGTGATTCCTCCTCTTTGAGACAACAAGTGCTAGTACGAACTTGTGCTCCCACGTACCATTGAGTATATAATGGGAGACCACAATAGGCTATATTCTTTATTTTTAGGAAGCCGTGTTTGCTACCCTATCGATCGCAATGCACTGAACACAACATTTGGGAAGATTGATTGCCGTACCGTAAAAAGTATTCTACAGTTTCTCAATTGGTTTGGTAATCCCTCTGTCTAGACTTCCAGAGTAGTCTCTTTCGTTCCTTCTCAGACTCCTTAAAGGAAAGGGTACATCGGAGCACTTTTCACTTCTGGCTCATTAAAAATTGAAGGCGACTAGAGTCATATTTAGCTTTTTCTCGACTCTTAAAAATTGAAAAAGCAGGTTGTGTCAAAGTGTCTGAAATTTATTTTAATTAGAATAATGACATTGTTCCCTCATTGGTCTTAGGTTGAGAAAAATGGAATCCACCAACCAAGGATTTCCCCTTGGAGGAAATCCTAGTCCTTTCTCCTCTTGGGGAGATTTTGGTGTAGCTCATATGGCCACATTGTCCCTCCCAGGACTGACAATTGGCTTGCCCATATGGCTCTTCTCAACCTCTGTCGTTCAAACCATCGCGATTCCTGAGCAATCAAGTCAGCAACTAGATGATACTAGAGTTACCCCCAATCTTTTGCTTCGCTTGTTTCTCCCTCCCCTCCTTCCTCTTTGCTTGGTGAAGTTGGTAAATCTGAAGACCAAGTAACTGAGAAGAAGAAGAAAGGGAAGGATAAGGAGAAGAAAAATAAGGAGCCAAAGGAAAAAATGGGCAACCGTGCATCCTCTAGTGAAAATCCACACACTGCGCCATCCAAACCTAAATATCCATGTGTCATTTGCAAAGGAGACCACTATCATCGAGATTGTCCTTGCATCCCTTGGATCTTAAGGGACTGGTCTCCTCGTTTGCACAATTCGGTGTCATCAACCTCTGACGATCATGTTGAGAGTACACCGTCAATTAGTGAAAACGAAGTCTCTGGGCAGAGAGGAAAATGTAAATTTCCTTGCAAACTGTGTGAAGGAAATCATGCCGTCCACTGTTATCCCTTCCTGGACAAAGCTAAAAGCGTCTTGGATAACCTTCCTGCTTCATCGCTAGGACTTCCTCTTGGGTACAAGAAACTCTTACCGAGTCCATCGCTAGTTGAAAATACGACTGACACAACTTTGTGGTCGGTCGAAACATCTATCATTGAAGATAAACCCTCTGAATCCATACCAGACGAAAGTCAAAAGGTTGAGGTAGTAGTCGACCCGGTCTTGTCTTTAGAAGGTCCATCTTTAGATGATACAGTCACCGAAGAGAATGAGAATGACACCATTCAAATTCTTTTCGTAAACACAGACTTCGATGAACATATGGAAAATCTATCTGTTCCTTTACTGCAGGGAGGAAGTTCGTCAGAGTCATATTCGGCCGTTTATTTGGTCCCACCTCCAAGTAACCTAGTCGTTTCCTTCGATTGGAATCTACTAGGCAGACCCCGTTTACCGTCTAATGTACCATTCCAAATCATTGTACAAGCTTACAGAATGGTCATGGTCGGTATTATCATAGATGAAGGGGCTTCTATGAGTATCCTTTCCTCAGCTGCTTGGAAAGCGCTTGGTTCGCCATCACTTCTGCCTAAGATGCGAAATCTAATAGGCTTCGATAAAGGAACCAGTCGACCATTAGGGATCCTTCTAAGTTTTCCCATAACTTTGAGAGGGAAAACCATGTATCTTAACGTAATGGTAGTCCAAGGACCTATAGATTGTAATCTACTCCTTGGGCGTGACTATATTTATAGCATGGGAGCCATTGTCTCCTCACTCTTTTGAGTAATGTGTTTTCTGCATGAAGGTCGAGTGGTCCAACTCGTAGACCAGCTTTCATTCCCCGGCTCACACATAGCTAATAGTCAAATGCCATCCCTAACTAGTCTTTTCACACAAGGAATGTCTCATCAATCTCTAGTCCGTCCACCTGAAGAACGCGAGTAATTCGGTGGCCATGACTAGAACCCAGGGGGCATGCACCGTGGTCTACCTCGGCAGGAAAACTTCAGGTATAGGGTAGGTTTCCGCGTAGGAATATGACTAGTTTGACACGCCCATCCATTTAGGAAAATGGGGTTAGACTAGAATAAGATACCTCCGCTAGAAGGTAGGCCTTTCCCGATAGAACAAATGTTTTGTCTGCAATTGAAGGGTAACCTGGAAACTCTACATCGCTATACCTAGGGGCATGCAAACCTTTTTGCATGAAAGTGAAGAGTGGCCATTTATTTTCTTAGTTTGTAGGTTCTTAACCCTTTAAACTCGTAGGATTGGTCGTTCATGGATTATGTAAAGAAAGGATCCGGAGCAAAGTTTCGAATGGTGCAAGCTCCTTAAAAATTGAACCTATCGACGAGACATTCTTATTATATGACTGGCACGAGCAGTTTTTATGCGAAGCTCAGGTTCGTTAAAAATTAAACCTAAGCAATGAGAAATCATTCCCCCAGAGTTTAAGCTCATTAAAAAATGAACCAACCTCCGGTAAATAACCATTGTGAATGCATTATCATCAGCTTCTGAGCCCTGGTCCTGTTCTTACCATCACCTCCACTCTGTTTAGCTGATCATATGCCTCCATTTGATTGTTTACCCTTTTGAGGAACAATTGCGAAGAGTGATTCTATTAGCCATCCTTGTGACATTACCGTGATTCGAACATTCCAAACCTTACCTGGAAGATGCAGCTACCCAAAAATATCACTCATTCCTCAAGGACGAGTCTTCTTTAAGCTCTTTTCATCTGACTCATAAAATGTGAAAATATTGCCGAGCAGTTGGCCTCTCCAACTCGTTAAAGCTACTGAGACTATTATCCCTCCTCTAGATTTTAATCTTTTTGGACCTGAGGGATTATTACACAAAAAGATCGAGCACTTGTTTTTTTCGACTCGTTAAAACTATCGAAAATTCATCCCTTTCGTATTATTTTATACTTTTTAGGACTTAAGGGATTATATGACGAAAAAGGATTACTGGAGTTTCCTTTCCGTCCCTTTTCAGACTCTCAAAAATTGAAAAAGGACTGAGTTATCTTTATCATTAAACTTGTTAAAACAAATAGCGACAAACTTGTCCATGCAGACGAGAATGAGTTTCACTGTCGCTAGGCTCGTTAAAACATAGAGATGGGTTTTCCCAAAGGGAAAATTATAAAACAAGCATATGTTATCCTCCTCAAGCTTGACAAAAATAAAGAGGTACTGGTTAGCAATGACTGGGGAAAAATTGGGAAGAAAACTTGAAGAAACTTTATTGGTAGTGATTCGCTCTTGAACATGACACTTTCACTCCATCACCATGATTGAGTCAGGTTGGGTTATTCTGTTCTCTGGTCATATTACCATTGGTCCACCGTACCATCCATCTTTGGGGTTAATGCTACCAATAAATTTCAGTGTCGCCGATATGTTCAAGAGAAGTCGATCGGAGAATTCACCAACCCATCTTGTGTCTCAATGCAATACCTTCATTCTTCATTTTTTCATGGCCGCCACCCTGAACCCTGTATCATCAGATCGTTTTCAACTCCACAAAATCATTTGCTCCATTCCGTGTCGTAGATGTGGGATTCATTAAGGCCCTCCTACGATGGGTTACTTCTTGTCGACGACAGGTCATTATCCAAGAAGTCAACTTAGGAACAACCCTTTCAGTATTTTGAAGCTCGCATGCGTCAATGGAAAGTTTCTCACTTCCGGTGACAGGTTTACATCAATGGCCTTCGACTGAAAGATTTTGCGTGGTGTTCGACACCAAGTCCCTTTTTCGCATCACATGAATTGTACTGTAGTACCTTGAGGATCATCATTATTATCGATGATTCCTCTCACGCCTGTTAACAACTTATGTCATTGGCTGGTAATCAGGCAATGTCTTTCCATGTTCGACTCCAGAACATTTTTCACATGGATCGACTTGTACTTCGGGTGAAGATTGATTGAGTTTGAAGACCCCGGATCTAGTTTCATCCATCTGAGTTGTGATATATTCAGGAAAATAAAGACATCAAATGTACATCATTGCTACACAGATGATCATCTGAATGAAAGGATGATGGATCTACCAGAATCATCAGTTTGCCACACAGATGGTTGTCTGTCCTATGTACATGAAAATGAATTTATAAAGATGAGCATTGGAATGCCCGCCTCAGCTAGATAATGAAAATGTTATGAAGATAATGTATTGTATTGTATCTTATTACAAGTCGCCTTCCAGTTCGAAAGAACCTCGGATCCTCATGATAAAGCATTTCACCCGACATCAAAATATTTTCGACCTCACGCTTTAGGGGAAACTATTATAGACATATTTGGGCACTGCAACCCCAATCACATATGTCCATAAACCAAGGGCTTATGAGTCCCTAAAATTGTTGTTTCATGCACTAAAGGAACAAGGTCAGCTGATTACATCATCTCCCAGAAGTTCTCCACATAAAACTGCTCAGAACTTGTCAAAACTGGACCATACAGACTGCTCAGTGCAGAGGGTGCGATGCATCTCACCTACTCAGTGTAAAAGGTTCGATGCATACTGGAAAGCCCTTCTGTAGGGTGCGATGGGTGAGAGTATAAAAATGGCAGAGACAGTTTGCAAGGTGGATGATCATGGAATCTTCCAGAAACTTCTCCTGTGACACTTGCCTCTCTGAATTCTCCCAGGGATGAGTAAGAGATTATCAATCTCCAAGTGGAATCAATAACTATTAGAGAGGACACTAATCGAAATCCCAGAAGCTAACTCACCCTCTTACAATCATCTATATATGGATCCTTCATCCCAGAGATCCAAAGGCTGGAATCTTGTATCTTGTAAGGAAGTGTTGTTGGTTTCCTGGTGGGATATCATAGTGTTGGGTGATTTAAGATTTTTATGAGGTGAAGAAGGGCTTTCATGCTGGGAGGATGACGTTGGGTCAGATCAATGGGTTGCAATCCTCTCTTCTAATCTCTATATCAATAAAGCTATTCAAGTTTTCCTCCACATTTTTGTATGTTTGCTAATATATGCATGTGTGTGGTCAATATATATCTGGTCCTATATTGTTTACGATTGTAGATCTCTGCATTTTGAAGGTATTATTTTGCTTTGAATTTACAGGTACTTTTTGAAGTGGAGTGGTCAAGGGAGGAGTGGCAAAGATCTGTCAAAGGGGAGAAGGAACAAGTAGAGAACCAAGCGAAAGATCGAAGTTGGTATTCTTTGCTCCTCTCCTATCTACTTCTCGTAAATGAAAGCAAAAGTAACTTTAATCTGTTTGTTTCTAATATAGCTACCCATCTTAGTGGGACTAGTAGCTCTGCATAGACACTAGATTTCCCGATAACAGGGTGGCCCGAGCAGTGGTTTCTTTTCGTGATCATCATCAGGAATAGGATGATCTCCTTTGTAGACTCATATGACATTTTATATATTTTTGTACTATCATTTTTTCCGATCATGAGGTGTTTTTCAACCTATGATCGAAGACGATGTATATTTGACACACTTCTATGCTATGATATATCACTATTACTGGCTATCTTGTATAACATGTTTATGGAATGTTTTTTAAATTTACTGTCTTGATTATTGCAAATGTCTACTTTACATTCGAGAAGCATCTGCATCTGCTAATCTGTTTAATATCTTGGAATATGCTGATATTCAATGGAATCAAATTCACGTTCCAAGAGACGAACTCTAAAAAATAATCTTAATAACACTAGATTTCTAATGGCATAAATCCTGTTAAGATGTAATACAAGGAGTTCAGAATCTAACCTAACAATCAAACTTCGAATCCCAAATGAGATGGATTCAGATAATAACTCAATCACTACACTATACTCTGCAATTTTAATTGTTGTTTGACCGAGGCTTACCCCACGCATAAATACTAACTCGTCAGAGGGTGAATAGATAACCCAAGCTGCGGAAGAAATATTCCGTGTACTATGACAAGCACCATCAGCAAAAGCAATGTATGTTTGAAGAGACGTCGACATCTGCAATATCGAGAATAAAACCAAGATAAGCAGGAATAATGATAAAACATTCTCTAAATTAGGCACACTTTCTAATCTAAAACACATTGGCTAGAAAGAAACTATTCTAAGAAAAATCTCCACACCAAACTTTAAGCATAATATCTTTTCAGATAAATCCCATTTTTGGGTCTACCTAAAGAGACACTATCAAAATCTACTAATTCATAGGCCCCTTTTTCCAGCTTTCGCTTAACAGCAAAAGGACCATGCCACATGGGTACAAATTTTCCAGCCCCTAGCTTATCGTTTGCTTGATCATATAGTAAAACTAGGTCTCCTTCCGAAACATTATGAGGTGTAACATTTCGATCATACTGAGCTTTTATCTATTTTTCATGAGTCTTGATTGCTAATGAAAAATCACGTCGATTCTCATCTAGCTGAGCTAAGCACAACAAACATTTTTCCTCTTTGGAAATGGCTGGGAGTAATTCTATGGCTATTTTCAATGACGAAATTTCGCATTCAATGGGTAACACTACTTCCAACCCGTAAACTAGTTGAAAAGGAGTGAAACCAGTTGATGTTTTGACTAAGGTTTGGTATGTTCAAAGCGATGAAAATAACATGTTATGCCAATTCGACCGATGAATACCAATGATTAATTGGATCATAGTGACTAGAACTTTAATGATTGCTTCAACCAAACCATTAGCTTGTGGGTAATATGGAGTAGAACTATCATGACGCAGGCTAAGTTGATCTGTTAGTTTAGTCATCATGATGTTTCGAAAATGAATTCCATGATCAGTAATAATCACTTGAGGGACACCAAATCTAGCAATTATATGATTGAAAACGAAAATTGAGGAGTTTTGCCATCTGCCGAAAATGTAGGCATCGCCTCGGCCTACTTGGTAAAATAATCTACTGCGAGGATGGTATACGCATGCCACTCGGCCAAGTGAGGGTTACATGTAATGAAGCCAATACCCCACTTTGCGAAAGGATTGATGGCAATTATAGGGTGGAGAGGAGCAGGTGGAGCACGCATCTTTCGATAAAAAATTTGGCAATTGTGGCATTTCTGGACTGCATTGATACAATCTTTAAATAAGGATGGCAAGAAATAACCAACATGAAATATCTTTTGGGCTGTGGCATACCGAGACAAATGACCACCACGTGCTCCAGAGTGACAGTCATTGAAAACCTTTTTAGCTTCTTCATGAGTTAGAGAACGTTGGAAAATAGAATCCACTCCATGAGGATAAAGTGTATCTGCAATAATATTGTACTGTTGGGATTGGAAACGTATTTTCCTTCACTCAGATCGTGAGATTTCAGGCCGAAAAGATTGGGTTTGGAGATATACAATTATATCTCCATACCATGGATCAAGAGTACTGATAAGAAACAAGGATTCATCCGCAATGGGTTCTTCCGCCACAGTTTCAGTATCAGTGCGCAGGAAATCACACATCAGTTCTACAAAAACCAAAGATTTCTTTGCCTTGGATTTCTCAAATTCCAAGTCAAATTCCTGTAGGATAACTATCCATTTGGAATACTTGCCCCCTAGCAATTGTTTAGTAAAAATATACTTCATAGGGTTACAGTCAGAAATTATTGTGGTTTTGCGTAATAAGATGTAGTGACAAAATCTTTGGACAACTTGAACAACTGCCAAGGCCAATTTCTCCACATGTGAATATTTAAGCTTAGTCGGATTCAGAGTTCGACTAAGATAGTAAATCACATATTCATTTTTGAATTCATCTTCTTGAACTAAAACTATCCCAATGGTGGAATGAGAAGCGGTGAGGTACAAAAAGTAGTCCTAGTTGTAGTTGGGAGGATGCAATAACAGTGCATGGGTCAACGTGTGTTTAAGTGCATCAAAAGATTTGTTAGCTATCTCATCCCAAAAAAATGGAGTCTTCTGTTTCAACAACCTGGTAAAACCTTTCGTTATCTTGGCGTAGTTAGGAATGAAACGACGTAAAAAGTTTTCTTTCCCTTGCAAACTTTGGAGTTGGCGAAGAGTCGAAGGCAGAGGTAATTTGACAATAGCTTCAACCTTTGAGGGATCGACATGAATGCTGGCTTTTGAGACAAAAAATCCTAGTAATCGACCCATTTCTATATAGAAAACACATTTGTGTGGATTCAACCTAATTCGATAATGCCTACATCTCATAAAGATGGCTCTTAAATGAGTGAGATGGTTGGCTCTACATAATGAATGAGCAGGAAAATCATTGAGATAATGCTGCACAATGTGCTTGATGTCATGAAATTCGTAAGACATAGCCCTTTGAAAATTTGTTCCGACGTTCTTTAGTCCAAAAGGTAACTTGCAATAAGCAAATGTCCCCCATGGACAGATGAAAGCCATTTTAGGTTGATCAGCAGGGAGTATGTTAATTTTATTGTAACCAGAAAAACCATCCATAAAGGAGAACATTTCACTGCCGGCACAATCATCAATAATTTGATCGATATAGGGGGTTGGATAATTGTCTTTAGGATAAGCTCGATTAATATCCCTATAATCAATACATATTTTTATCGTTCCTTGCTTTTTGTTAATAGGAACAATATTCGATACCCAATCCGTTAAAGGAATTGGATAAATGAAACCTGATCGAAGTAATTTCTCAACTTCAGCTTTAATAGTAGTAGCTGTTCTTGGATGTATCTGACGCAAACGTTGCCGAACAGGTTTAGCATCCAGGTAAGTTTTAATTTCATGGACAACAATTGATGGATCAATTCCTGGCATTTCTTCATATGACCAGGAAAACACGTTGCAGAATTCTTGAAATAGGACTTTATCAGTTTGGATTTCCTCGTTCATGCAGGAAGCACCTATATGAATGTTTTCAATAATTCCAGGTTTCAATGAAATGTCAATAGGAATCATTCGAGAAATATTTCCCAAATTCAACTCAAAATCAAGATGTGCAATGAATTATGTGGTTCTTTGACATAATCAACGGTAAAAATAGATGAGAAATAATTTTCAAAATGATCAAGCTCAGGTAAAAATGAAGATTGATGATGAAGATCTTCCCATGGTAAATCATCAACAGACAAAAGTTCACGAATTTGCTCATCAGTATGAACAAATTTAGAAAGAGTTGTTGAATCTGAGGTTAAGATTGAAAGTGACTCCACATGGACCACATTCATTGGATCAATTTGGGTTGAACAAGAGTCGGAAAACGACTGTACCACCTGATATGAAACTTCAAAGGGACTCAAGGGCATTGCATCACCAAATGAGTCGACTACGGAATCGGAAGGTATGATCCAAGGATCATCAAAAGCAATAGTGTTCAATGAAATTATATGAATGGATGCAAAAGAAGGCGATATGTTAAGAGGAGGAAATGAAAAAGTTCCGAGTAAACTAGAATCTTTAATCAATCCCACCTTGACATCCTTATAAGGGATAACTATTTTCCCGACATGTTGAATACTATCAGAAGAGGCCTTGTTAGATGAAAAATAATTTAACTGGTCTATTGTAATGATCTTTCCATTATGAGGAAACTTAATAAGCCGAAAGACCGATGAAACAATAGCAGTCATAGTGTAAGACCAACTACGACCTAAAAGAAGGTTGTAATCTAGAGGGGCATCTACCACTTCCACATCTAGGTAGATCTTGCAAAATGCCAAAAGGATGAAACCCTCGGCCATCAAAAGCCTATAGAATCATCGGGGATTGATTGAGTGTAGGAGAGCCAAGCGATCTCCAACACTGAATCAACATAATACATTTAGAATCTCCCTCATCAATCACAGTCCAAACGCAAGGTCTGTTTTTGACTAACACTAGGATTTGGAAAGCCATTTGATGAGGTAGGTGATGTGTACTATTTTCTAAATCAAATATTATAAGGTTGGAATCCTGAATATCAACAACTACTATAGCAGAAAATAGCAATTTACGCTATGCTGGGCATGATTGCAGCACCTCCAAAGCCGACGTTGCTGAAGGGGAAATAGCTAAATCTTCAACAATGTTATAGTTCTGAATAGCTCTCACATGTGGATGGAAAGCTGACTTCCAAAGTATACCTTTAGCGGGTGGTTTGATTACTAAGTCTGGGTTAGGTTTCTCGATCTGTAGTGGATCAGAACCAGAAGGAGTTGAAGTTGATGGGTTTGAATTAGAAGATTCTGCTTCCTTACCACCAACAGGATTCTTACTACCATAATCTTGTGATCGTGTCGCAATCCTGACATGGGACATCATCATAATTGGTTCTTCTGAGGCATTTGAGAAAGAACCTATCATCTTACTATCTTGATTAGGAAAAGGATCCTTCAATACAGGAGGCGTTTGAGAAACTTTGACGATTTTCGAAACCTCAGCTCGATGTGGACAATCTCTTGTAAAATTCTCCTCGTCACAAATGAGACAAGGATAGCAAGGTTTACGTTTCTCATCAGTAGGTTCATTTTTATCTGGTTTCTCTTTTGAGTTTTGTTTATTTTTCCTGTTCCCCTTCTTTTTACCGTCGGATTTTGATTTGGCTGTAGATGATTCTACGACATGAATATCGGTAGGAATTTCAGAGGAAGATTCTATTGTCGGGGAATCTGGTAAAGTTATAGTAGGAGAAGAATTCTTTGTAGATTTCTTCTTACTTTTGTACTAACTGAACCAATCATACCATCAACAGCATGAGACCCTAAAGGAGCTGCAGTTATTTGATTTTGTTTCGGAAGATCGGGGATTTTTTCGTGTAAAGTACCCGACTGCATATAAACGAGGTCAAGGTGCTGAGCCTGAGAAATTACTTACTTTTCAGTAACAACTCCTACCTTAGAGACATCCTCAGTGGTTTTAGGTAATAATGATTTAACAAACCATTCTGCCAAAATTTGATCCGGGATAAAAACTTTCACTAAATGTCGTTGACGTCGCCATTCATGAATGTGATCTGAAATATATGTGAATGTTGACTATTTTAATGAAGTTAATAATTCTGTGCCATTGTCATATTTGACAGGCAACTAAAAATGAGTTAAGAATGAAGTGGCTAATTGACTATAATTGTAAAAAGAGCTTCGTGGTCACTCAATGTACCACTTGGTAGCGAGACCAATTAGAGTGCGTTGAAAAAGACGTAAGCGAATTGAATTATCTATAATGGAATTGGATGCACACCAGAGGTGATAAGCCATCACATGATTTGACAGATCTTCTCCTGGCTTACCCTCAAACTTCGGGATATCACTGGGCAACTTATTAGGAATTGGAAGCTAATACGGAAGATAGTAAATTAGATCGTTCGTAAGGCATGACAAATCAGGTAAATCCAAAGTTGCAATAAAAGGTAATTGAGGGTTAGTGTCTTGAAAACCTTGGGTCACAAGACCAGCTCCAGGAGGGGGATATCCAAGATAACCTGGAATTGGATTTGCATTAGGAATATTATATCCTCCTGGAAAACCAGGATTAACCGGACCAAACTCGGTTGTTGAGGTTGGTGATAAGTATATCTAGGGTACGGTTGATACTAATAAACTGGGTTTTGCATAGTAGGACCGTATTGATACTGTCCCTGGTACAATTGATAAGTGAATTGCGGTTGACTTGTGACAACCATACTTGGACCAGGTTGTCCTATAGGCATCTGAACCGAAGTCTGAATTGTAGGTCCGGACTGGGGTAAAGAGGTTTGAGGAGTTGATACAGGAACAATAGAAACCAGAGCTGTTGATACTCCAAAAGTAGGTGGGGTAGATTGAACAGAATCTACAGTAGTTGCAGCACTCGTTTGAGGCGGAGTTCAAGGCGAACTAGGCCTAGAATGATGAACTACACCAGGTGCAGAATTTTGAATAGTAGGCTGGACAGGTTGCTGGGTTGGACCAGAAACTAAAGGTTGTCTAGGTTGACTTGATAACTGCACATTGGGTTGCAAAGTCTATTGAGATGAATCCCACACCACGTTCATTCCGGGGTAAGGATCCATAAAATGTTGAGAATATTGAGGACCATAACCAGGTTGAGTGTAGGACTGATAATTGAAAGGTACATTTCCAGCTCCTTGAACAAATGGTTGACCAGAAGGTGGTCGGAAACCTTGAGTTGGGTACTAACCTTGAGGTTGATAACCTTGAGGCACGTACTAAAATTGGGGTTGACCTTGAGGTATATATTGATACTAGGGTTGACCTTGAGGTATATACTGAGTCTGGGGTTGACCTTGAGGTATGTATTAATCCGAAGGTATGTACTGTCCTTGAGGTTGCCCCCCGGGCGGTATTTGACTACCTTGAGGTTGCCCCTCAGGCGGTAATTGAGCACCTTGCAGTTGTCCTCCAGGTGGTAACTGACTACCTTGAGGTTGCCCTCCAGGTGGTAACTGAATACCTTGAGGTTGCGGATTTGGAATAGCACCACACATCATAAGAATTTATTCTATGCTCAACGACGGAGTGCCATTATTACCAATTGATATCCCATATTCAATGGGTGTAGGGGATGCTCCTGAAAAAGTACCAGAAAGTGACTGATACTCAGAAGGAACAGAAGGACCACCATATAAAAATGTTTCCGGTGTTTGGGAAAACATGGATGACCGTTTTGACATATTCAAAGGAGGATAATAACCTTTGGGCATAGGATGAAAAGGAATATGAGGTGGTGAAGAAGCAAGACCCAGATTTTCTAAAAAGTTCATCAATGATACGTACCAAGCGTCACTTCTAAAAGGACTGTAGAAGATTGATTCACACTCCCTAAGTTTTAAAGTTGGTTGATTTTCAGGGAGAGTTGTATCTTCGTCGGGACTAACAAGTTCTTCAATAGAAATGAGTCCAAAAGCAATATTTTGGGTAATGACACTTCCTACCCTGGGTGAACCAACACCACTAGAAGCTGGAGAAGCAAATCCTAAGGGTGGAGTAGCAGGAGGTTCAGTTTCAGGTTCAGAAATTGTAGGTTCCTCAATTAATTCACTAGTAGGAGAAATACTACCAGTAACTTCGGAAAATGAAATTGGTTTAGAAATATATTCTGTTGCTTGAACTGGATAATCAAGGTGAATAATTAAAGATGATTCTTTGGCTTCTGGTGACCCAACTCTACTGTCACTAGGTGTTACAAGAGCTCATAGCCCTTCAAGCTGACTTGGTGTATATTCGAGTGGTTGCCCCCGAAGTCTATGAGATTGTCTCGGTAATTCAACCATGATTAAATATTTAATCACTTCACACACAAACAAAGAAAATATCAATAAAACCACTTAAAGTCTCTAAAGAACCAAACAATTGAATCAAATTCCTAAAAAATCTAAGAGTTCAAACCACACACAAACAGTAACCTTCCGTATCGAAAACACTATTTGGTGATGAAATCCAACGTCGCAGAATTCAATACAGAAATGGCGGTTGGAACAGTTACCCCGACAACTTGCTTAATGAAACAGACTGGCACAAGTTTCTTCACAAAATCGCCTCGAGTGAAGAGAACCCCCCAGAGAGTCCAAGTGAGTCTAGTCGACGTGTGCTCCAGGTACAGTGAGACCCATCCTTCACGTCACCTTAGGAAATAATCTTAAGATTATGGTCACTAAGGTTACCAACAGTAACAAATACAACTGGGGGAATAGTCTACGTTCTGATGTACGCGCAAGGGAAGAGTAGCAAAGCTCAATCCCCTTGAAGGCTCCTTGACATGATCAATCCGAGGTTTACCAACAGGTGACCCCAGGATCCTTGACAATGGTTAATCCAAGGTTTACCGTTTTTAATATGTGCAAATCTTCTATGTTTCCCTATGAGACAGACTTGATTGTCTCAAAGGTTCGGACATGATCTCGTGATTGAATCCTTTAAGAGGAGCTTCCCAGATTATATCAATTACAAATGGATTTATTTCCTACTGCAAGATACAACTACCTGTTTGTTTTAACTATCTTGGAGGGTTAATTACTCCCTACTCCAAGATACTAGCCTAAGCTATATTGGTGATAAGAGCCCTAGAAATAAAAAGATTGCTAGATCAATTTTAATAAAGCTTTATTTTTATTGGTTGTTTCTTAAGTCAATGGGTATGGAGATGAAACTTTGACGGTGTGAAGACTCGACTCCAAAAACACTAAAAAATGCACCTAAAATGATAAACAATTTGTTTTTCTTTTCAATGAATCTCTAGCTAAAGAAAGAGTTGAGAATGCAATTATTTGAAAAACAAATCTTTCCTTCAACATATAAATGAAAAGAAAATATTTTTGTCTTTTTCAATAAACTCAAAACAAAGCTACTAATTATGCTCACAAAAATAAATCCCTTTTCTTTTCAACACTCAAAACTACAGAAAACAATTCTTTCAAAGAGAATCTATGATTTCTAGAAAACACACTCAAAACTATGAAAAAACTAATCTTGAGATCTAAACTTCTAAAAACCTAATCGAAATAAAAGCTTCAAATGTTTTTGAGGACGTTTTACTTAGTTATTCAGTAAACTAAGGATTAATTTGTTCAAAATAACAAATCAATCAAAAAACACCTAGCTATGTTTTCTTTTATAAAAGTGAAATTCACAACTTATGACCAAGTTCATTCAAAGATTTGCAAAGAGAAACAAAATCTATTTCTCACCAAGGGAATATTTCACAAACCAGCCAGACTTATCAAGAAGACAAAATATACCAAGGTGATCAAAGTTTTCTTAGGCTTCTAATCTTTAAGTTACTACAGAGACCGAGTGAAAACCAATCCAAGTATGCAAAACTTCTTGAAATTCATTTAAAACAACAACACCAATGGAACTTACTCACAAGAGAGTTTTGACAGGACACATGCAGATCTGGGTATAGACTAAAATTAATAAACTAATCCTAAACTTAACTGGGTGAAAAGATTTTAGTTTTTTCAAAAATTTTGATAGGGTCCGCAGGCTTCCAGTATAACCAGATGCAGTACCGCTCTGTGCAGTAAAGTAACAGTGTGGAGATGTCCGCACTGTATTATAAATAGAACGTGTAGTCCTCTTAAAAATTTTGAAAAAGCAAAAAACAATCCAGAACCTAAAAACTACCCAATCCCACACACATCAAGCAAAAACCAGAAACAAAAACAAGTTTATGAAGTCAAAGGCAAAGGAAAATCAAAAAACCAAATTCAGTTCCCTAGCGGAGTCACCAATTTGTTGGCCAGATAAATTGATCTTGCAGACAAAGTTGATCTCCCTAGTATCAATAGATATCTAGCAACAGGTAGGACAAGAAAATCTACCTTTCTCTAAACATATTGCGATTCATTAATAAAATCTAAAGAGGTGTTTTAGACCCTACCTTAAGTCCAATGCTAGTTTGTGGCAACCATCCTCCAACAGCTCCGAAAGAGTTTCCTTTTAAGAACCTGCAATCACAAACAAGCACACAACAAATAACACCTGCATAGCTAATATAATAAATCATGTTCATCATGGTGATCAAGGAATCCATGAAATAAACCATAAAAGACAGATTATTGAGAAAAATAAATTTGATTGTATTAAATTTGAAATAGAAGAACTTTACAACCTTTGGTTCCTTGATGCTGTACAAGCTCTTCCTAGGGTCCAAACAGGAATCTCCTCTACTTTGAAAAGCCTCACACTCTTCCAAATGAGATCAAAAGGTTTGTAATATCTCCTCTCAAAAGCTCAATTAGGAAGTCTAAGTTCCAGTAGCATTTACCCTAAAAAATATCCATCTTTCAACCTCCCTAGTAACCAGCCCAATACTTCATTTTATAGTGCAAAGAAAGGAGGTTACAGGTCCACCATCAAAGGGATAGAGTCTTGCTTCAAAGGGATAAGCTCCTCACATCAAGGGGTTAGCTCCTTAAGGTATGGGATGCATGAACCCTTAAGGAGCGAACTTGCCACCTTAAGATTCCCTCTAGAAGCTTCCAGAAATGACTCAAAGTGAGTTTTTAAGAATGTACTTCTGCCCTTTTAACTTTTACAGGGGTCCACACCCATAACACAGAGACAGAGTGGTCAGGTGCGCAGGGGACATGACCAATAGGTGCAGGACCGCAGGTAATGCTAAGAGAAAGTGCAGAACTAGAGATTTAGAGATTCTTAAGGTCTTTCTCTTACTTTCAAGGCTTGATATGAAGAACTGAGGTTTAAGACTTGCAAAGGAGGAAGGTATGAGTGATGATAGATTGACACTAATTGCAGAATGTCAAGGTGACAATTTTCGTGCAACACATAAGAGGAGGGTATGATGGAGGCAACTGCAATCCAGATGGAGGGTACCCAACATATGACATATTAGGCTATTGAGGGTAGATTTTACCACTTACATAAGGGCCAACCTGCTACTCTATTGTAGGTGTAGGTGGAAGAAGAGGAGTAGATTGTGTGGCATTCATAAGAGAAATACCAGACATTATTCCTAAATTGGATGATATGGGAGAGGTCCAACTACTAGAAACCACACCATAAAAGGTACCAGATAATGATTGATATCCAGGTGGGATAGACTGGCCACCATACAAATGAGTTTCTGGTGATGTCACAAACATAGATGAGGAAGAGACACTTGATGTCTCAACCATATTGGTGGAAACAAGCTGGGAGTTTGAATCAGTTCCAGTCATGGTTAAAAATCCCAATAAATATTTCCACGAGAGATTTTCAGGTAGGCCCAAAGAATCACATAAAGGAGATTGTCTTGGAGGTTGAGGAGATGGAAGGCTATTGTTTTGGTAAAGATAAATTCTTTCCTAATGAACAAGAGTAAAAGGACAAGGTTCTTCTTGAGGGATCTCTTAAATACCCACAATTTCATATGGAAGAGGTTCATCACTAGACCCAAGGTATATTGGTTATGTCTGAAACAAAGGAAGGGAAGAGGAAGGCACCAAAGAATCAGGTGAATATGGTTGAGGCTCCTCAGGTTCAACAACCTTAGGAAACACAATTTCTGACTTAGGGAGATCAGATTCAATGACCTCAGGTAACAAAGTTTCAAGGAATTTGGTTTGAGTTGTGCCAGTGTCACAAACAGGAATAGATGTAATCCCAGGTTTAAAACTCAAAGGGATAGATGATTTTGGCTGATCAATATCGGAAGGAGGGATAGAAGTAGTTCCTAATGTTGTTGATTCGGTAGTTTGCATTTTCTTATGATTTGGATGACAATTAGGAGTAGCCTATGGAGTAAGAGGGGGATTATTTTTCATTCTACATGAACAATGGGGAGGGGATTTTTTTCTTCAATGTTGGATAATTAATTTTATTAACACAAAAAGAAATAAATAAAAAATAGGGTAATATAGGCATAAATGATTACCACGCAACCATTAACTGCAATATACACCTTGGTGAACCAAGGAATTAATGCACGATAGCCAATCTCCCCGAATGTTGTGTTTGGTGTATGACATAATACAAGGCGACAAAATCAGTTACCTATGCATGGATAGAAACCTATTAGGCGCTCCCAAAATATACGCGGCGGTACATGGGAGTGCAATTTGTAGTAGGGATGCCTAATGTGTAACTGTTAGATGAGAGCATTCCCATATAATTTACGTGCATGGAGTGCCACCAATATACCTGAAGGTAAGTGGAGTACAATCCTATACAATCACATACATGGAACGAGGTTTCACCCCCCGGATGCAACGCTGAAAAACAATGAAAAATCCTACGTTTAATGATGCCGAAATACGTATCTAGCCTATACCTCTAAATGTTTGCATTAATGTTACAAATGCTCCTTAGGCTGATTCAATAAATTTTACTGTTAATATCTGATTATGTTTCAGTTTTGGGGATCACCACGAATGTCACCTGAATATCCTAAAATGAAAATATAACATGAGAAAATAGAAATATTTTCTCTCTTGATGAAAATCTAGCTAAGGAATGGATGAAACAATCAAGATGTAGCACTCAATAGGTAGAAAACAAGATGCACGATGTAAGTTACTTTCTAATGCAATTGTTCCTATGCTAATGCACTTGCAAAACCCTAAATGCCAATGATTTTTTTTCATTTCACCACAATTAATTTTCAAAAATGAAGAAAACTAGGATGCAAATGTTCAATTACTGATTCAATTACACTTTTCAGAATGAGGACTAAAACAACATTTCATCCAAGCGATCAACAATCAAGTTTGCAAGCGACCTAATGACAAGAACAAACAGAAACGAAGTCAATTATTATTGAAGAAAAACAACACAAATGAAAATCAAATGGAGGCTTTAGATACCACAAGGCACTCAAGACTCAGGGAAATTCAACTTGAATAAAGTCGACCAAAAGGCTCAACAATGAGAACAAAAGTTACGCAAAAACAGAAGCCAACACTAGTACAAAAGAGACACCGATGCATTTCAACGTTAGTATAGAGTGGTTAAAAGCGAGGTGCAATGCTCTATCAAAGGCACATGGGGTGCGATGGGCTTGGGAAAGAGTATTAGTGCACAAAAATTGCAAAAAAGGCTGATCCGGATTTAAACAGGAATGCAACAAATTACAGAGATAACCATAAACACAAAGATGCAGCGGAAATAATACTTCATTTCATTAATGGAAAATACTGAAATATGCTTACAATCAGAAAATGGAAATAAACTAGCTAGGGCGATGGTAGCTTATCTCTGAGAAGAGATGTGTTGGCTACATGCCTCTGAACTGACTTACAATGAGGCTCGAAGGCCTATTTATTGTTGAGAAACAATGAAAAACCCTTAACATTCCAAAACCTAACCCTAGGAGATGAAACGCCAAACTGTGGGGCCCGTTTGGGGGTAAGTTGGTACATCAACTTCCCGGGGTCGTAACTTTAGCATATGATCTCCGTTTGACGCGTACAATAGCTCATTAGAAAGATCTATTCGAGCACTATCATTGTTGGAAGGGCAACACGGTCCATGTTCCATGGACCCGTGTTGCCCCTGGAATCCCAAAAAACATCGTTTAGGGCCTCAAAACGGCTCCGGAAGTTCAGGACCCGAAAAACTGCTAAAAATAGTAAGTTGTGCTACAATTAAGGAAACTGAAAATGCTGAGAAAGACAATGGTGGGGGTCCATGTGTATTTGGCAGGTGGCCACCAATATCCACCTGGATCATTCCTCCCCCCTTAGGAAGCAATGGTCCCCATTGCGTTGAGCTCCCCCATGAGATGAGGAAACTTCTGCTGAACCTGTTCCCTGGTGAACCACTTGCCCTGCTGAAGGAGTTGGCTGCTTTGACAACTCGGTACAGTTGGATATTCTGTTGGCGAGTGTTCTTGATCTGTGTGTCCATGATCCGATCAGTTGCAGCTTGTTCCATGCAATCTGGATTTAATTCTGTGGGTTGGAGTTGTTCTGCAATGTCGGATGTATCTAGTAATGGTGGAAAGTTTGGCCGAAGGCGGTCCACATTGAATACTAGGTGCAGGCCAAGGAATGGGGGAATGTTGAGCTCAAATGCATTGTCTCCCATAGCCTTAGTAATGGTGTAAGGACCATATCGGAGTGGTCTTAATTTCCAATAGGCTCCAGTAAGACGTTCCTTTTGCAAATGCAACCAGACTTTGTCGCCCACCTGAAACTTGTGTGGCACCCGATGTTGATCATGTCGCTGCTTGTACTTGGCATTTGATTTCTCAAGAATGTTATGGACCTGCTGGCGAATATGTTGGATGCGCTCAATGAAGCTGGTGGCCTTATCTGTTTCGGACTGGACATGAGCTGAATTCATGTGAGTAGCTGCAAGTGGCATGGCCACATCAATGGGGCATAGTGGTTGGAATCCAAAACCCACCTGAAAAGGGCTATGGCCAGTGGAGCTGTGAAGAGCTTGGTTGTAGTTTTGCTGAACATAGGGGAGGCTCTCATCCCATGTGCGTGGATGCTTTGAGTTATACATGCGCAGAATGTGCACAATCATCCTATTGACAACCTTTGTCTGGCCATCAGTTTGAGGATGGAAGGCTTTGGACTTCGTGAGTTTGGTGTCTAGCATTGACCAGAGGCTGGACCAAAATGTGCTGAGAAACCGACTGTCCTGATTTGAGATGATAGACTGTGGGATCCCAAAGTGCACCCACACTCGTTCGAAGAAGAGTTTAGCAGTGGCTTCTGCTG